>VUQR01036346.1:50416-71409 GCA_015108515.1 Hemichromis elongatus
GGAGGGGTGTGTTTTTTTTTTTTTGGGGGGGGGGGGGGGGTGATAAGGCAGTGCATCGAAAGCAGCATGAAGACACTGAGTTTTGACTTGTCAGTTAGCTACACTTGCAGCAAAATGGCTAAAAGATAAAAAGAAATACCTCTAAATTACCAGAATCTAATAATTATTTGTGCAGCCTGTGCAGTTTCTACCTCCAGCATGTTTTACATCCTGGTAATTATCAGCGCTGCTCTCTTTCTTTTCTTGTTTAAAATTTTAAGGTGAAGGGGACAAATAAAACGTTCCTGTGTTCACTGAAGAAATTTCAACATACTGTAAAGGTCCAATTGAAAAATAAGACAAAAACAAGGAGCAAAGGCTGCAAAGGACAACAAATTAGCCTAATGCACAGTTCAAACAGTCATAAAAGCTCTCGCTGGCAAGTTTGAGGTTCGCTCTGTAGAGAACAAGGAGCCACATAAAAGCTGAGGGGACCCCCGCTAGCCCGGTGAGAATGAGCCCATGCTGTTTGGAGTGGTCGTGCTGGTTATAGCAGGGGGAGAAAGAAAGGGTCTTGTGGTTCCCCGGAGGGCATGTTTTCTCTCCCTCCCCCTGTCCTGCTCCAGTTAGTTCACTCACTCAGGACCAGACATCATCCCTCCCTCCTCTCCTCCTTCCCTCCTGCCTTCTGGCTCCACAATTGGAAGTCCATTTGCTTTGCTTGATCAGTCCCCTTGCCATGGGCTATGTCTATCATCAGTGCACAATATTTGTAGCAGAAGTTTGTATGCCCCACTTGGGAATAGCCTATCAAGTCCAGATGGGGCTCTCCTTTTTAAAAGGCAACCAAGGCTTCAGCTTCTTCAGCTTGCACTACCATTGGGACAGAATGCTGGAACCCAATTACTCACCTAATTAGCATCTGCTCAGCGCCACCATAAAAACAGTGTCTCTGTCTGTTTACGCTCCTCTAATATTTTCACCATTTTCAGTACTCCATGAAATGCCCTCCTAAAAAAAATACCCCAAGTGTCCACTTTATGATTTGGTGCCCCAACTTTAGCAACCACACAAAGCTCCATCACATCAGAGATGAAAGCAAAGAGCAAAAAACATTAATCTAATCGTCCTCTGCCTTGACAGCTGGCCACAGGCTGGTGGCAGCGACACTGAAAGAAAGGGGAGTATCAGATGTGGAAAAGGAGTCTTTGGTTGGGACACCCAGGCCTGAGGCACATTGCCCAGGCAGATCAATAGGCCGGAGAGAGTAATGATGATGGTGTGGCGGAGGGCCAGAGCCACAGTTAGAGAACCCAGGGCCAGAATAGTGGTCAATCTGTCATCTTACATGGCTGTCAATTACTAACGCACTTAACGCTAACATGGGGGGAAAAGATAGGCAGAGATAGCTGAGAGAGTGAGGGAGAGGCAGAGATAGACAGAGGTTAAAAGAAAGACAGAGTAAGAGCATAATACTTAGAAGACGAATGGGAACATAATACTGTCATCATGAGTTAAACCACTAAGGGCAGGACAGCAGCTTGTGCACTCTGCCGCACATGCGCTGACTTTTGTTCCTGTCTTTCTCTCTCTGCCTCTCCTTTTTTCAGGTGTGAAGTGTGCTCCAAAATCTCTGAATGTGGCCAACTGTATTTGGTTAAGAGGCGTGGAAGAGAGGCTTCCCCTGCCACATCTGCTGCTGAGCTGGTGTTATTTATTGTGAGATGCTCTGGGGGCTTTTCAGCAACATGTGGAGATATTTCAACTGTCACACTTTAGATATTACAGGAGAGAATACAAAGACTGCACTAGCAGCAAGCATGCCCAGTGCAGAGGCTTTCTGAACCAGAGAAAAGCAGAAAGAGTGTAACAGATACACTCCACTGGGCATTAGGCCTGATCTACATTTAAACTGTATGACTGGAGAGAAAGAGCAAAAAAGGGGGAGTGTAGGGTGCACAACTCATCTTAATCGGTTTCAAGGGCATAAATCTCTGTGTTCTCAGTTCTTAAACAAATGAAAATATGATCACAGGGAGAGAAAAAACAAAGGCTGGGGAGCGACATGGCTGGTGCCTCCTAAGTGCTTGCCATTTTTCCATCTGTGTTGATTCTTTTAAGAGGAGAGGAGAGGAAAGGAAGGCAGCCGTTGTGGCTGCACATAACACCGGCGGGTTGCAACCACTATCAAGGGTGAGGGCGAGGGCTGTGCTGTGAATAAGTCTTCCTCTGCATGTAGATAAATCATGATCAGAGAGCTATTTTTCTAACATAAAAAAGTACAATAAACCTTATTTGGAAGGCTGAATATAAAGAAAGGATTTTGTGCATTACATCCAAAAAGAGACCCACTAGAGAAACAGCAAACTAATAGTTTGCCATTTATTTCGTATGCTGCCAGGTTAAAGTAAAATGTATTGCATCTCGTGGTTTTCTAACGCACAAATTCAGACTTCTGAAAAACGGAGAGAGAAAAAGCAAAGAATTCACAATGATGTCCTCACCCTGCATCTGGTAGCTGTAGGGGGCCTGTCCTGTCTGTGGTGTTGTGAAGCCAGAGCTGTAGCTTAGGAAGCCTGTCTGTCCCGGGGATTGGGACTGACTCAGACCCCCCTCCGTCTTTATGCCTGCCCACAATGGACCTAAATCAGTTAGTGACACCAGATCGGTTTGATGCACAGACAACAGTCAACACAGTTTTAAATTACACTGGACAGCAAAGGGACACCACCTCTGTCTGTTAGCATAACACACTAATCACAGTGGATGAATGGTGATTATCTGTTACTGATTTTCATCATTTGTTGTTTGGAAATTCTATCTTGCGCTGAGTTCCATCACTCTGCAGAACAGCACACTACTTTGCTCGAAAAACAAAACGCGTGTTTGGATTAGGCTTATTTTATTTTATGATATTACTAATAACTGTTATTATCATTTAGCATAGGTCACATCAGAAGATGAACAAGTAACAAAACATTCTGCCCGTGTTTGTGAGCTACCCTCACCACTGTTTTGGCCGAGTCAGTCACGATGTACTCTCTATGCGACGGTAGATTGCAGGACTTCATTCAAATAAACAGTGTAAATTCCTCCACATATTGGAGAGTCTTCTGGGGTCAAAACACTCCAAAGACTTAGGACAAATAAAGTCTACAGTAAGCGATGTACTCTATGCTTCTCTTGCAGTGCCAGAGGAAACCAGTTCTTGTTTTCAGATTTATATCAGTAATCTTTCTGATCTATCTGAACAGCTTCATAAGCAAATTCTCTTCTATTGCACTGCAAGAGAATATGCAGGCACTAAACAACAACTCAGCATCTCTGTTGGTTTTGGTGTACAGGAGGAATTCTGGGAACATGAGCAAGGTACTTTTCCTAAACTTCATGAAGGAAAAAAAATTAGTTGTGCATTTCCAAGTCTTTGGGTGAATACAATTTCAAGAACTCTGACATTATTAAAGGACGAGGCAATCATTTGTGTTAATCTTACCATAAGCTGGTATGCCATAGGGCTGGCCAGGCTGGGGGTAGCTAGCATAAGCTGCGGCCTGCTGCATTCCTGTGGTGTACTGCGCCTGTCCATACGCAGCCATATTTTGGGATGAAGGGGTAGGAAGAATATGCGGATATGTTCTGCTATTTGAGAAAAGAAACAAGAAACTAGAGTGAGAAAAGGAAGGCAGGAAAAGTGAGGACCGTGTTTTACCCCCAAAACCATAACACAAACTTTGCTAACTGACAAATTCCTTGTGATTGAGCTACTTCGTTCTAAACACACAGCCAAGCTGTAAGATAGACAGCATAGCAAAGCTCATATACATAGTGAAAGAACAATAAATGGCAAAGGAAATTTTTGCAAGATAATTATTACAACAGATTTCAGAGTGCGCTGGCTACAGACACCCATGCAAACAAAGCCAGTCAGAAAACCCCCATCTAGCAGAAGGATCTAATTAAAGAACGAAATGAAGTTGGATGCTGCTTATTTTTTTTACAGAAAAATAAAAGAAACCTTACTTGGAAGGGTAAATCTGTGGAGAGAACTGGTGCGTTTGTCTTGGGCTGAAGCCACTGGTTCCAATAGCTGAGGAGAGTTAAAAAGAAAAGAGGCAAGCACATATTTAAACATTAAGAAATAAGGTAAATATTATCTTTTGCCAACAGAACTTCTGGATTCCAAGGAAACAATAATTACATTGCATTACCCTATTTATTTTGGTAACCTTATTTAAGGTTGAAAACCGGAGAGCAATAATAAAGCAAAATAATCAGGTAAAAACATCAGGTCCTCCTGCTGACCCACGTATCTCTGAGATACTTCTGAGCAGCTATGACAACCACTGGTGTAAACACACACACGATGGCCTGAATCAGTCTCGGCCCGTGGCTTTAGATGCTTTGGGCCTTTCTAGCCACAGCCATATCTGAAGTGACATCACTGATTGGAGCTAATGAGTGCTACTTGTTTCATCCCTGATGAGTATATGCTTCACCGGTGCTCTTAAGGTTGAAATACAAACAACTCTACAAGTGCTTTTATTTTGGATGCAGAAAAAATTAATTAACACAAGATTGCCTTTGTCAGTCAGGCTGAATTGAGGCTCTGGCTCTCTCTGCAATAATCAGGGGAAGCTCAAACTCACTCCATCTATCTTCAACAATGTATATATTTGTACAATTCCTCCCCTTCACCAGAATAATTATAATAAGCCAAAGTTAGGAAATAAACTGTCTGATATTCATGGTAAATCACATAGAAACTGATTTTTAAATAAGGATTTTCATCAACACAAAGCCCTACTTTAGATAAGACAGGCAACTTTACAAAGCTGCAAGCAAGCTCAGATTAAACTCGATTTAAACTCAAAATGCACTTGGATGCTTATTTTATAGCGTTAAAATCACTGGT
The DNA here is from genome assembly GCA_015108515.1 of Hemichromis elongatus. Lineage (NCBI taxonomy): Eukaryota > Metazoa > Chordata > Actinopteri > Cichliformes > Cichlidae > Hemichromis > Hemichromis elongatus. The sequence continues at coordinate 55,308 of VUQR01036346.1, forward strand.
TGCTTTGCATTCTTACACATTGACAGCATAGGGTCCATTTTTCCAGTATGTCAAATAATAACAATCACAAAAGTATGTTTAACATCTATAATTTGATTATTTGCGGTTACTAATACCGATGCACGTATGCATGTGCACTCGTGTCAACCGTGAACCCACGGAGCACGTGTACGTTAACAGGAAAATACAAATTTACTTACAGGACTCAGGTAAATAATTCTAAATAGAAAGAAAATCTTAAAAAAAAAATAAAAAAAATTTGCAAAACAGCATTCAAGGTAGCTCTTCCGCTCTCAAATTTAAACTTTAAACATAAAACAAAAAACATTCGTCATATTGAATGAAATTAAAATAAGCTACTAAAATACAAGAGACGGCTGTATAAATTAAAATCTATTAAGCTTGACAAAATAATTCACAGTTAGTTTAAAACCACAACAATTCAGGGAAGCTACAATGTCAGTGTCGGTATTTAACTGTACCGGAGAAGCAGTTTTAAAACATCTGTCTAATCGGTCGTGACATGTAAAATAAGGGATTTGGTTGCGGGGGGCGCTAACTGTATGTAACTGTATGCCCAAACCCCTCACACACGTTATTAATATTGAACACTTTTCCCACATCAGTAGCACCTGCCACTGGACAAAACTTGCTCTTCTGAAGAGCGCTTTGGGTTTCCCCCACGGAGGATATGGGGTATAAGATTACTAAATTTCATTAATACTGTCAGAGACAAAAGTCATGCTGTGATTTATGTGCTCCAAGCGTATAGTATCAAGCATTTAGTCAAAGAGCGAGGAAATAAAGGCAAATTAGCAGCAGGTTAATACCATGTACAGCTGCACGTAGTGCTGTTAACAAATGTTTGCAGCAAAGATTTACTGCAGAGAGTGGAAAAACCCCAAAATAAACCGCCCAAAAATTTAAATAGTTATATTTCCTATTATAGTTCCAACAATGCTTATCATACTCTGCGGCCTTTGTTTTATTTAACGATGTGTTTATGTTAGAGAGTGTGTGTGTCTCTGTGTGTGTGAGTGAGATGCTTTCTTGCTGAAAGGAAGGTGTGAAAACCCTGGCTCTGATAGGCCGATTGGGTAACAGCCCGTGGAGATCGAGGGCCACTGGGACAGCGTGTCACTCCACCGGACAGACAAGCTCAGTGCATTACAGGTCATAATTCAGTCCTCACTGACATGGGAACCAGTGGAGTGAGGACACACACACACACAGGTGAAAGCAAGCACAGCATATATATATGCTGACAGTTGAGGTAGATCCCCTTGTTCTTAAATACACTACCACACAAAAACACACTTTGTGATGCAGTTTTAGCTGAAGAGACACTTCCCGGGTACCGTCTTATCAGTCAGTCATCTCTATGCTCATCTGCTGTGTGTATGAGAGAGAGGCAGCCGGACACACAGTCACACACATTCACATACACACACACTAAAACGTCTCACCTGATCCTGAGAAGCTATCTAGAGAGGTGTCTGCTACTGAGGTGGTGATTTCGGTGCTGCTCATTGGTTCTGTTTTAACTGCAAACAAAGAAGACACATTCTCAGCAAGAGCACCAAATCAATGTCAGGAAAAAAAAATTTCTTCTTTTACTACATTAGGCTTCCACATCTTCACAAACAAAAATTATCTTTTGGAAAAAAAAATAAAATGCATGTAAAAAAGGTCAGCTAATTTAAATGCATGACACATCTGCAGTAGTCGTATCTACATGTATTAGTGTATTACTAATTATCCTCCTAAGCCAGATTTTCTTTTTTATCTGTTGTCATTTATATTTTAGAGTGACAAAATAACAAGATCAAAACTACAACAGGAAAGTTTTTTTATCCACTTAAAAAGAACCATGAATTACACTTTCATGTGAGAGGTCATTCTAGTAAATGTAAAATACTAAAGCTTTCTATTATTAATATAAATTAAATGAACTCCTGACTTATCAGTACCGTGGGATGTGGGATGAATGAAAATAAGTGCAGTAGATGTGTGTTAAAGTCGCTGATAAAAAGCAATGCGCAAGTACAACTGAAATGTCACGGAAATATATGGTGTATAAAATCTTTTTAAGAGGGTGGGGAACGCTGGTTGACCTTGACACTATTGTACAGCTCAGCAATAGATTTGCAAAGACAATTTCACAGCTATCTGACAGCTCAGGAATCTTTGAAATCTATCCATTTCACTTCAGGCGGGCTGAAGGATTTTTTTTTTTTCTTCCTTTTTTGGCAAAACAAATTGACAATGTGGGCAAAGGAGTCATGCTCAGTGGAATCCCTCATGGTTGAAGAAGCCATTTGCTGTCATGTTTTACATGTTTGCACTATGCTCACTCAGTGCAGGAACATATGTTGACGAAGGGTAGTTCTTTTCAACAGCACACTGATGAAAAATAGTGGTAAACGCATGCATAAACTAGCACTCAGGTCACAGAGCACACAATAACCACCGTATTCAGGAAATCAGCATGGACCAACCAAATAAAAAAAAAAAATTAAATTAAAATGCTTATATGCAAATTCACAGTATGACCAATCACTAACAACGAACTCAAGTCAAGTCTGTGTCAAACCATGCTTGAAACAAAATACCACAAAAAATAACAACAAATACCAGAGTTTCTGAATGAAAGGCACAATAGTTGAGGCGATTTTATAACTTTGCAGCTGGTAAAGAGTAATGTAATTTTAAGGGGTTAAAGTAGATGGTGCAAAATTACAATAAGTGTTTTCGGTTGAGTTGAAAAAAACAACAACAACAAAAAAACACCAAGTATTGTCCTTTCATTGTCACCAACAGTAGACAAACCTGCAGCGGACTGTGAGTTTGAACCTAACAACCAGTCTGCAGTGGTAAGCATTGTGATGTTATCACCTATGGGAAAGACAGAATGGCAAAAGGGACACATGACAGTCTACATCACGACTACGGCTCCTGTGTGTCATAAAGAAACAAACATAAATAATAAATAAACAAAAATAATTAAATACTTGAAGCAAAGTCCAATGGGGTGCTCTTAACAAATTGATGTTTTGTGTTTTGGGCATGACTGCTTCACTAAACAAAGGCTCAGATTTGAAGCACAGGTGAATCGCCTGAGTGACTATAACTATGTAGAGTAGAAACCACATGCAAAGTGCCATCATTTCCATTTGTGGGGTTTGAATAATTACATGGGTGCTTAAATAAACAGCTAATAGTCACGGGAACACGACCAATGCAGGTACTGAACTGTGTTAAGGCTGAGAACCAGCAAATGTTAAATGAATCCACGCCCCATTTTAATTTCTGGTTGATACTATATTACATCAAAAGTTTTGATAACGTATCCTAAAACATTTCTAAATTTCGGTTAAACACCCACGCTGGTTTTATTGCTATAAAGCATGGATACTGTGATAAAATCCTTTTAGGTTTACTGTCACAATTTTCAGTCATTTTAGGAAATTTAGCAAGCATTAAAACAGAGAAAGCTAAATGTAAGCACAACAGCACTGCGCACATACCTTCAGTGCCATTGGGTGTCATGGAATTGTTACCGATGTGTGAGTTGTCAAGGTTGGGACCATTAGGAGATTCACTGCTTCCACTTACTCGGCTGTGCGGACTGGCTAGATCCTGCATTTCCATAGACCTGATGAGACACACACACACACACACACACACACACACACACACACACACACACACACACACACACACACCACAAGGTCAGCCACTTAACCCTCTTTAATCACAGGCGCCATTATCATCATCACGGTATTATGTGGAAATCAACACCGAGACATAAACTTGCTGTCACGTTTATATTTCAAACGAAAAACGCTCCTGTTCCTACCACAAGGGTTATTTAAAATCTCTATAGTAATCTTCCTCTTTGTCGTAAAACACTTAATTACCTGGAGTTTCATTTGCAATTATTCTTTTTATTAATTTAAACGCAATTTAAAAGCATTTTATTTATCTGTATTCTTTAAGTAACATTTGAAGGAGTTACGCATAATTTTTCAATAGGCTATAAATTTGAGTGTTGTTTGAGTGTATATCATACATCCAAAGTAGCCAAACGTATATAATAATAATAATAATAATAATAATAAGATTACATTGTGTTACAAACGCACATTCTAACGGATTAGAATGATTATAACACTTTATGACGCACCTTTTAAAAATATTTTATTATATTAGATTTAATCATTAAAACCGATTTGTAAAATTTTAAACACTCAGACAAAAATAAAATAAAAACTATGTTACTTGCACACCAAAAACCTCATCTTTAATTTATCTGCCCCAAAAAACGTATGTACAATGTTCCGTGAAAGAATTACACGGCGATTTAATTTTGCATTGCAGTGAGTAATAGCAAATTCTTGGCTACAAATGAAAAGCTACTGATGTGCAGGAACAAATTGTCTTGGTTTACTGCGAAACTCGAAATGCTTTAACAATATTTTTTCTCTCCTTTTTCAAGGACAAATTACAGATGGTTTAATAATATCCTTTCATACTGTAGGCTGCAGGCCTTCACCTTGGAGATGGTACAGGCGCATTTACCATATGCGCTCAACATTAAATGTTCATACTTGTCGGACACTATACTCTTCTTCCCGTCGAAAGAAAGGGTTGGTCTGAATGAATGTGAAGCTTAATAATGTGTTCGGTTGATTAGAGGACATTAGCGCATTAGGCATTAGCTACTGACAGAAGCAGAAAAATATGAACATAATTTCAAAGTCAGATGGTTCAGTAAGGCACGCTGAATCCGTTAGAGCACGCACCGTGTGACAACCATACTGCGCGTGAACTCCAAATGTTTAAAATAAGTGCGCGACAAGGTTTCTATTTTTTAAAACAAAGAAAGGAAAAATATATATTGTCACACAAAAGAAGAACTATATTATATTCATCAGCAGACAATCGAAAGGTTGGTTTGGTTTACGACCTACCTTCAGTCCTGTCCTTGGGTGTCTTGAACCAGCGAACCGCTACTGAGAACTGTGCACTGAGCCTCGAAGCAGACTGGCAGACCATGGACACGCAGTCAGCTTTTCACTGCAAGACACAGACACCAAAGACGATATCCTTCACAGATAAATCAAGTACTGAGTGTACATACATACAAAACATACAACAGCGCTCCACACTTAACGTAGAGTGATTTTTTTTTAATAAAGCTTGTCTCTCCAGGTTCCGCTGCCTAACGGATTTTATCCTCCACGTCTTTTCACTGGTTCTGGATGTAGAGAATCTTGAACAGAATGCAGGAAAGGGCACGATTCCATTTAACGCAGACTAGTTTTCTTGTTTCTCAAATGGAAATAATGGATTTACACCTGACAATTGTGATATACGCATTTTTGGAAAGCTTTATTTATTCTGTTAATTTTTGTTATTATTTTGTATTTCATTCCCAAGAATGCAAAGAGAAAAAATCTTTGGGGACATGTATCTTGGTTTTAGATCATGTTTGTTATCTGTGTTGCTTCACGAAGGCTACAACATATTTTTCATTTACAACATTTAAAACGCTAAAAAGAGTTATATACAACTCCAAAACGTTTAGCGGGAAGTTTGCAAAATTTCATGCGTTACTCTTGGCTGGCCAGATAAGTTGCAAGCATCCCGAGGCTATAAAAACCGACATAAAACCACACAATATGAGGAGAATATTATACATGTATTTAGTTGTTTATCGAATAAAAATTGGGCAACACATTTTTTAAATTTCAAAAATAAATAAATATTTACACATAATTACTTACTTTAAATGTTAAAAACTAAAGGCAAACAATCTACCAGGCCTTTTTAAAAATAAAGTTCTCATCTGACATTCCAACTGAAAAGCAGGATGTTAATTTCAGGTGTGAAGGATTACCTGCTACTACTCCTTGGTTTAAGAAATCATTTATAGGTATTTAAGCCGTTTGCCAAAAATATTGCAAAATTAAAGTCAGAAATCTATTTTTAGACAGTAGTTTTGACTATTAAACATGTCTTATTTAATATATTAAACATGTCTTATTTAATATATTAAACATGTCTTATTTAATATATTAAGCATGTCTTTTTCAGACGTGTTTCATGGTTAAATGGAACACTTCATAAATATATATCTTACATAATGATGTGTGAAAATAAATGAATAAAATAATAATATGTGAAAATTATAGTTTTAATTTAAACTGTATTTGTTGTTTTGTTTTGAAAAATATCTTGGCATTGTCTTTTGTGTACCTGATAAGCTTATTATTGTCTGAGAGTCTTTATGCTGTGGGTGTCTCTTTCTTTCAGTTTCTCTGAACTGAATCGCAACATGAGTGTGTGTACGCGCGTCTGTGTGTGTGCATGTGTGCGCGTTTGCGTGCGTAAGGAATATCCTCTTGGCCTTGGGATGAAATCGGCATGCGACACACTGACAGAAAACAGACTGTGGCATACAGGTTCCTCTCAGCTAATGAATTCCTGATCTTTCTCTCTCTCTCTCTCTCTCTCTCTCTCTCTCTCACACACACACACACACTCACACACGGTTTTTTAGATGCAAAAGCGACAAACACGCAGGGCTTGAAAATCAGAAGCTGCAACTCACAGAGCAAAAAATACATTTTAGTAGGATTATAGTTAATTAAAACCCATTCTGTTTCTTTGCTTACTTGGCTGCAAATACCACGTATTCATTAAATAATTCTTGCAATGATGAGATTAAAAATGTCTTTGCTTCTGGTTTCATGTAAGGAGAGGTCAGTGCTCGCAGCGTCACTGTTTGGTTTCACCAGCTGACCTGCAGGGGGCAGAATAACCCTCTGAAGGTCACCAGCAAACAGCCTATAAAATAAAAATACAAGATTTAAGACTTATATATTGGAAAATGCAGGATGAACACACCTTTGATTGTTTTAATATTATTCAAGCAGTGAAACTTCTAATATTCTCGATAAGAGTTGGTAACATTTTATATAATATTTGATTGATCACAATCTTTCATTGAAGGTTATTTTACTGGGAAAAGTTGTGACTGAATGGGAATATAAATTCCTCTGTGTGAACAGAAGCTAGATTGGTTGTAACCTTTCCCCGGAGTCTTATTGAAAGCAAACCCAAAAAATAGAAGTGTGTACAATAACCACAAGCATGTAACTTTAATCAAAAGTGTACACTGCTTTACAACTGGATTACAACTGAGCATAGATTGAGAGATGGGGCATCTTGAGAATTTTTTTTCTTTGTCTTACAGATGAGATCATTGTTAATCTGGACAAAACTAAGACTTTAAGAGCATTCATCAGCTTCTGGGAGTCCTCGTTTTCTGCAGCCATAACCACAGCAGCTGACGGCTAATATAGAATTTCCCCTATGGTAGCCTCTTACTGTGATGGTCTCAACCACAAAGGTTTATCACTAAAATGAAAACTGATCTCTTAGATCCAAACAGTTTAGTGAAATCTGTGAACAAAATGACCACTAGAATTGTCCTATTTATAATAATGATGATAATAAAAAAATAGTAGTAATAATAATAGTAATAATCATAATAATAATAATATTTTTTCCTTGTTACTGCATATAGAAATTGGAGTTAGAAAACAGGTTTAGATGAGTGTAAGCAATCCAGTATTCAGGGCAATTCAAAAACATTAAGCATCCTTTATCCATCCAGGAACACTGCAGTGGACTTGAGAAATAACTGAATGCTGCCTAAAGCACCCAACTAACTGAAACTGAATCTGCTTTTACTCTTGTATTTTCTAGTATTTGTTACCAGCAGACAGACATTGGTGTCATTATTACCTCAAATACACGTTGGACCTCACATGGAATATATCATCAACTCTCTTTTCTATCTTCTTAAAAATAAAGGTAAGTTGGGACAGTTTTTGTCCCATCAGTGCATCAGGGAGAAAACACATTTATATTCAGTAGATTAGACTACTGTATTCCTCTCCTGTGTTATAGACCCAAATAAATTATTCAGAACTCTACTGATTAAACGTTGACCAGGGTCAGAAGAAAAGAACATGATGAATAGAATAGAATAGAATAGAATAGAATAGAATAAACCTTTATTCTCCCACGAATGAGAAATTGCGTTGTTACAGAGCTCTTACAGTAAGGGAAATAAATATAGAGGGAAGGCAAGTGGACTTATATACATAAGTAGCCAAAGTTTGAATATATAGGTATATACAGATAGCAATGTACATAATATGTATAGAAAAAATGTGTGGAGATGTATATGTATGTATAAAAATGTACAGGAATATGTATCGGATATACAGATATACAGAACTATGTAAAACCTGTACAGTAAACAAAACAAGCAAGTTGGTGAGTAAGATGAGCAAAAAGAATGTTAAACTGCATTATACAGTCTGACAGCTGAAGCCAGAATACGTTCTATTTGAATTTTTAAAATTCTTTTGTTTTTAGAGCACTTTGTGGTCATGTATCATGCTTCCTATGATGTTACATGATTGGGTCATTCCATCTGAAATCAGACAATTTTTATATAATTTTGCATAAAAATCTACGGTCCAATGTTCAAATACAACTAATGACTGTTGTTAAATCTATCAACCCACTTTCCAACCACTTTGTTGTACATTAAAATCTGCAGCAGTGTTTGAACGTGAATATTTCAAACCAGTTCTGTATAAAACCTAAAAAGTCTTTCTTACCATCAAAATTATTTAGAACTTTTAATTTCGGGACAGATACATCAAGAATTAATGGCTAGCTTAAATATGAAAGGAAAAAAAACCCCCAAAACAGTCCAGCCCTCCCATATTTGAGCACAGATGAATAAAAAACAGCTGCTGAGTTATATTTTATTGTGATGCCAAATAAACCATGTGGAATAAACACGTAGGAATTCTTAGCCTCAGAAAAAAAGAAGATGGTGTTTTGGTTCACAAATACTAAAATATCAGTAGGTAGTCTAATCTGAATGAAACAAAATACTGGACTGTGCAGATTTTACTCTGATACTAATAATATTTCTCAAATTTTACTTTTGAAGCTAATTATAATAAATACATTTCAAGTACATTATTATAACAAAATAATTATATTGGTTATATTATGATAGTTTCATTTTTGAGATGTGAAATTTTAGCTTCATATCTATGATACTAATATGACTATGAAAATAGATATTCAGATCTTTTTTTTAGCGTTGTTGTGAAATTGAACTATATACTAGTCAGAAATTGGCACCAGATTTTTTTCTTTTTGCAATGTGATTTTTTTTTCTTTTATTAGTGTTTGCTCAAATATGGGATTGCTTGATTTTTTTACCTAACGCATCCATCATTTTCAGATGTACGGTCCCAAATCCCATATATCCTGTTTTATTTTGATGTTAAGAAAGGACAGTGGAAATGCCAGGCCTTTGTCTTCAACAGTTGTAGATATCCATGTTCAAAGATTGGCTCCAATATCAATGTGCAAGGAAAACGGCATGAAAGTGGGTTGACTGAATAAATGGACATATTTAACTAAATTATTTTCTGACTTTTCTTCACTTGTGAATTTCAACTTAAAAGGATTTCTACATGCTTTATTTTACAGTACCGTGTATAACATTCATAGATTATCACTGTTTTTCTTTTGCAATATGAAGGTTATTTTTCTTTGATATTAGAGTGTACTCAAATATGGGACTTTGCAGGAGTGTTGGCGTATTTTTTGTATTTCAGTTAGCCAGCACTTGCCTCAGGTTTTAGTGTTTAGGAACATTTAGCGTGTTTTTATTTCACTTTTGTTTTTATTTGAACATCATTAAAATACTTGCATAAAGTTTAACGTTAGGTTTACGATCAGGGTTAGGTGTTGTTTATCATGTTAAATTACATATGAAAAGCAAAAAAATTCATATTGTAAAACTTAAAATACCTTTTGATTTAATTTCTTTATACCTATAATTATTATATTGTTTTATAAATATTATTATTATTGTTTTCATAGAGGAAATGGTAGCTTTTTCAACCCCCAAATATTAAGGAAAAAAACCAAGCAAGCTAAAGGCAATGCCACTTCTTGTCCAGACCAGATATATAAAGCCTCGAATTACTGATCAAAAAGGGGTTTTATGTCGGGGTCTCTGACTTGAAAATATCTCAGAATGTCTGTGTAAATGAAACAGCTTACAAGAAATCTAGCTAATAGGCAGAGATGTGAAAGTACAAAGATTATGTGTCTGTTTGAAGTTTCCTTACATACTGACTATATATCCAAGCAAAAACACATGACTGAGGCCACCACAGTGGTTTTACAACCTGAGATATATATAGGCACTTGTGCGCGCACACACACAAAGATGCACACAAACGCGCACATACGCACACATACCAACACACAGTGTATAAGAGGCAGGTTAATAGCTGGCTTAATGGGCTACTTACCTGAGTTGGACATACAATAAATCTTGTACTATGAAAGGTCTCTCATTTTCAGCTGGAGACACTAAACACAGCATCACTTCAGGCTGATGTCAGATAATCACAGAAGGTTACTTCCCATGGCAGTGATATGTTAACACTTACCCTCTTAGGTGCTGAGCTTACATCTCTGTCCAGAAGTACTTCTTTTAACCATTAAATAAATACATTATTGATTAATCAGCGTAAATTGTGAATCAGCCTGGCAACCATTTATATATAATACAAATCAGAAAATGAGAAAGGAAAAAGAAAGAAAGAAACAGAAATGAATCTTTGTTAAAAACACTTACTTAGACAAACTTGGTGCATCAAGAGACAGAAACTTCAGAATATCTTCAAAAGGAATCTAAACGAATTTAATTTTTCATGTAGATGTTGGCTGATTACAAATGTCTAACCCCCTTTTAGGGTTAAAATACAAGCCACACCCCTTTATTTATTTTTTAAACTTTGATAAATGCTATATAAATAAACTTTATTACTATTATTAAGATTATTCCCGAAGACTACTTCAGAGCAGTAGAAGTCTTGACACACATTGACTTTTAAGCCCATATTTCAATAAATTACTGCAACCGTTTTCCATTTATATAACAAATTACAAAGAAATGAAGGATGCGCTGTGTATTTCTTTGTAGGAGTCAACTGTCCATCCTTTATTGATTTACTGAGCAGCCATTAGTGAAGCTACCAACTGCTCATGGTTTATTTTTCTCCAACTATCATAAACTAGACTCTGCCCCAGCTTGTCTTTAAGTCCATTGCATCCTGTTTTTAAATATTTGAGATAGTAGTTTAAAGCATGCCCTGCTCTACTTCCTGAAGCAGTAACCAATCCAGTGGCATCACACTCACCTCACCTTATGTCATACTCAACCAGCCAACTCTCCCACAATTTGTGTGCTTTTTGCGTACAGACATGTTTTGGCCGGCAGCCTTTGTCTTCAAATGACTGAAAACAAATGAGTAAATCCCTGAGTTTGTGTTTGTCAACTGAAATGTATCAAAATATTATTAGACAGAGCATCCACATAAGGCAGTAGATAGTTCTGAGTATTTTCACAAGCTTGGCCAATTAAGTGTCTCAGGTATTAGAGATCTTCCACTTGTGCTATAATCAGCTGATTTCAGTGTTTGCTGGAGGAGGAAAATGGTGATGCAGTCTACAACATGGATATGGACATTACATATTACTGTACAATATATATTATATTATTACACAAAAGGAAAGAGCACCATGGTGCAAACTGCATCCAGGACAGAAACAACTGCATTATGTTGCTAACACAGGATAATCTTTGTAATCACTTGTAAAGACAGCAGCAGGGTTGTTAGCCAACAAACCAGACTGATGTTAAAGTGAATGTTGACCCCAGCCCCAATCCAACATCACACATCTTGGCCAAAGTGGTTGGTAAGATGAAACTCATCTATTACGATGATAAATCACTGAAGCTCGTTTAGTTGCTAATGATAGCTGTGTTTCCATAAGAACCACAGGTTGTAACTGATCTCAGAGCAGTGAAAGCTGAGCCAGTGGCAGCTTGCCTCGTATGCTGGTCTCACATCAGTTTACTGTGAAAGACCAGACATTTATCCTCACTGCACATTGCAAATCACCAGGAAACAGCTGGTGATTTGCAATGTGCTCCACTGAAGCTGGCCTCAGTTTTTCACAGGGCTGCATATTCACGACAAGGTTCGTTTTCACTGTAATTTTTTAAATACATTTAATGGATTAATTTATACATTTATTTATTTATAAATGTTTTTAACATTAAAAACTTTTCTCTTTCATACTAAGACCTCATGAGGACACAAATGAACTTCATGACCAGTATTAGACCTGAACGTAGATCACAGTCATGGATTTCCTTGTGAGCTCTTAGTCACAGAAGAGATTACAAATAAGCTCTGGAAAAGCGAGAAGTAACTAAGTACAAATACCCCGTTTTTCTCTATAAGCAGTTTACTTTTATCTGTACTTTTTACTCCTCACCTTTTCAAAACAGGCTCATTACTTTTGGACTAACGCATTTGAGAGGCCTTATTATTTCACGTCACTGCGAGCCTTCAAACACTGAATTGGTTTCAGCCTAAACAGTAACACATGAATGGCCAGGACAGCCACCAGGGGATTTCACATAAAAAGAGACGAAAGATGCAAAACTTTGTGCCATAGTCAGGGGTTAAAGTGAGCCAGTGTTTTTATTTGTCCCTTTTTTTTTGGCCCAACACCTGAACGACTAAAGGTTTTCATAAATTGCAGTACTTCGACATCAGAATGTAGCTAGCACTACAAAAGAAGAACAAAGATAAAGGTAGAATAATGTTTAAAGTGGCAGGCAATTTTAAATGCAATGTTTTTATCAGATCAACAAAGATCAGCAAACACACAAACGGTGTGTGTGGTTTGTTGCACAGTGTGTTGCTAGCTAAAGGTCAAGCTGCTGTCTTTCCCAGCAAGTGAAAAGAAAGATAGCTAACTTTACGGTGAGATGGAAAAAGATAAAGATACATTTTCTAGTTAAACTCACCAATGGATGCCATTTTTGCACAGTCTCTTTGTTACTGTTGAATCATGAACTCTGATCTTAAATGAGACACGTGAAGCCTGCCGTTTTTTAATGTTATTCTGGGTTTTTTTGTGACCTCCTGGACGAGTCGTCGATGTGCTCTTGGAGTAATTTTGGCAAGCTACTCCCTGAACTGTTCCCAGTTTTCTCCATTTGTGTATAACTATGGTTCACTGTAGTCCCAAAGCCTTACAAATGGTTTTGCGGCCTTTTCCTGACAGTGACTTTTTTCCTCAGGTGTTTCTTTAAGTTGTAACATGATGTGTTGCTTTTTAAGATCTTTTAGCTTGTCTCATTGTCTCTTGATTTAACAAGAGGGGCAATTTCCTTTTTAACACAGAACCAGGTAGGTTTCGATAATCATCATTTAAAGACTAATTAAGTTAGGCCGATGATGCTAAGATTCATTCACTGAATTCCACCCTCATACCAACTTTATACTGTCCAATATAAAGATACTATAACCAGTATAGTGTCAGTGTAGAGGGTGGACATCAGCCAGGACAACTCATGAAACATCTGCTGACATCTTGTTGAATTCAGTTGTGTAAATTCACAAAGAGCAGTAATCAGAGCAGAGGTAGCGCAGGCCAGTTGATCACAGTCTGTATACAAAACAACAACAAAAAATCTACTGGCGCTTTCAACAGAAATGAATGCAAGTTGTGATTCTTTTCTCCACATTGAAACAACACTGATTATAAGTGGTGAATTCCTTTATGTAATAATAATAATAATAACTTTAAAGCACTTTCAAACAAAGTGCTGAACAGTTATTTGAAGATTAATACAAAGATAAATAAATAAATATATAAGTATATCCACGATTCTTTCTCTGCACATGTCCAAAGCATTTCAACCTTGCACTTCTAACTTTGTCTCCAAACTGATCAGCCTGAGCTGTCCCTCTTATATACCCAGTTTTAATCTTGTCCATTTTGGTCACTCCCAGTGAAAATCTTAACAGCTTCAGCTCTGCCACCACCAGCTTGGCTGTCTTTTACCATTGCCTACAAGAATGGGCCAAGATCTGGTCTCTAATACTACATCCACCACAGTAACACTTTTGACACCCTATTGTATCTTTTCTTTGTAGATCTAGATAAAGAGTACAACTTCATCAAAACTCTCAATGCAAACATTGCATCTGAAGTGCTCATTCTTGGAATGAAGCTATACTTTTCCTGTTCATTGATTGTCATCCCTTTTCTTAACAGAGCTTCAACAACTTTTTCCTCATAGTTTCATGGTATGGCTCATCGGCTTTATCCCCCATAGTTACTTGAAAATCTATACCAGTACAATTGCTCGTCAACACTATTCCTCAGGACTGTATTGAATGATCAAAAAGTCCACTGCCCTCTCCCTAGACAACTCCATACTGCCACATGTATGTCATTTGGATTTCCTCCCTTGTACTCTTCATTCTCTTCAGAGCTGCTCTCAGTTCCTACTTACTATTTTTCTGGAGTTTCTGATTTGCTAACTCCATCATTCCTTTGTTTCTCATATTCTACATTCTACATTTCATTCGTCTTCTCAACAAACTCTCTTCGCTTATAAGAACATTTCCATTACTATTTAACCATCCCACCATGCTGCACATCTTTTACAGCTTAATCTTTCTCAATCTCAATCTTTACAGAAAGATTATACATATTACTTGGCTCCTAGCTTTTTTTTTTTTCCAGGATAGATATTTTTATGGATACATAAGATAAACATAGAGTGGAAAATTCCACGATAGGGACAACTGACTAATATGACTACAGTAGAACTTACCTCAATATTTTTCTAATTAGGAGAATTAAAAACACTCTTAGATCATTCCCCACAAAAATGATTGAAGCTGACACCAAAAAAGCCTTCAATAGTGTTAAAAATTCTCGTATCAAGTGTTGAGAAAGGGTTTTGTCTGCAATGCATTCAGTTTATCCAAGCTCTGCTTCAGGACCCTACAGCAAGGATAAAAATCAATGGGTACCTGACAGAAAGCTTCATTTTATAATGAGGAAGGGATCAGGGATACTGCCTTTGCCGAACCCTCTTTGTCTGATCATTTGTGCCAATTGTTCTATAAAAAGAGCAGAGTAGTAATTTAAAAGGATTTAGAATTGATAGTCTAGAACATACTACAGGACTCCTTGCAGATGATGTCATTGTGGCTCCCCAGGACCGAGATAAAACCTTCCCAGAGTTAATGATGCTACTGACGGACTTCAGCAAATATTCGGGTTATAAACTGAACGTAGCAAAAACATAAATTCTTACTTTTAACTGCCCCCTTCTCAGGAACTTACAGGAAAATATCAGATTAAATGGAAGACTAAATCAAATAATGCAATTAATCTTACAGAGACTGCTTTATCTTTTTCAGTCTGTTGCCCACATGATCTCTGACACACAATTTAAATCTCAGAAAAAAAAGAAATTATGTCCAGGTTCATATGGGCTGGTAAGAGAAGGAGGGTCTGATATAGAACTCTTCAAATGAATATGCACCAGAGCCCTGTAAAATGACCTCCAGCAGGCCACAAATGTGCATGTGTCTGCTCAAACGGTCAAAAACAGACTCCATGAGGGTGGCATGAGGGCCCGACATCCACAGGTGGGGATTGTGCTTATAGCCCAACTCGGTGCAGGACGTTTGGCATTTGCAAGAGAACACCAAGATTGGCAACTTCACCACTGGTGCCAGTGGGTCAGTAATGGTGTGGGGTGGCATTTATTTGGGGGGCCACACAGCCCTCCTCTGTGTCTTCATGCTGTACAACTAGGGATGGGTATCGAAAACTGGATCTTGTTGAGAACCGGTTCCCACTGTTTCAATTTCTTGGAATCGTTTGCCATTTTTACAAACGATTCCCTTATCGATTCCCGTAGCCTCGAATGACGTCATCACGTTGCGTAGCGTCTTTTAGCCAGTAGGAAACATGGCGCCTAAGCGGCACAAACGCTCAAAAGTTTGGTTACACTTTATGAAAAAGGATGACGACAGGGCAACGTGCAATACTTGCAAAGTAGAGATTTCATCAAAGGGAAGAAACACTACGAATATGC
>VUQR01036347.1:1932-19393 GCA_015108515.1 Hemichromis elongatus
GAGAAAAAACAGAAAAAAAAAACAAAAAAAAAAAAAAAAGAGCGAAAAAAAAAAAAAAAAAAAAAAAAAAATTTTTCAAAATAAAAAAAAAAAAAAAAAAAAAAAAAAAAAAAAAAAAAAAAAAAAAAAAAAAAAAATGTTTTTTTTTATAAAAAAAAAAAAAAAAATAAATTTTTTTTTTTTTTTTAAAAAAAAAAAAAAAAAAAAAAAAGCAATATGGTATGATATAACACTAAAAAAAAGCCAGATTGCATAAATACTTTAAAATAGTAAGAATTTGTTTTAATAAAGTAAATATGTCTCAATTTTATCTGACTCCATAAATCTCTTACTGGTTACTTTAATATAAGCTATGTAATCTATCTCTAGGTACATTTGTGCTATTTATACTAGAAAGAGTTTGATTCATGTTACTGTGAAACAGAAAAAAAAGCAGACCTCAAATGATGCAGATGCTGAGCAGTTTTAGTACAGCACATTCATGTTAAACAAACCGTGACCTGACTAATGTAAGCACAGATGGAAGTTTCATACACAGCTGGTTTTGTGTCCCATCCCAAGGGTAAACCTACCATTTGTGGGTGGGAGGGGCTTTATTAACAGATGCTTCTATGTAACATAAAGTTGCTACATTAACTTCATGGGATAAATTTGTTCAAATCTCTTGCATATTTTAAACTCTCGAGGAAGGCATGTAGGGGGGGAGCCCCTTTATCAATGCACTTCCTGCAGAAACTAAGATTAATAAAAAAGAATGAATTTGTAATGGGGATTATGCTGGTGCTGACGGATCATCAGGGAAAGCCGGCTCAGTTGTTAAACGCCTTGGTTCAAGAGAGGGCGCATTGATCGTTTAACTAATCTATTGGAATTATCCTTATAAAGGTTCATGCACAAACCAGAAACTTGAAATTATGTCTCTTCTGAATGGAGCCAAACCTCATTTCTTGATATTTTGTATTAAAAATGACAAAATATGTGCAGTGGTTTTGAAACATAGGCAAACATAAATGGAAATGCAACGTTTCAAACAGTTCTAAGAAGCCACCTTTATTCTTCAACACAGCCTGAACTCACTTGAACAAAGTTGTTTGTAAGCAGCCTTCAGGAATAGTCATCCAGGCTTCTTGAAGGACATTCAAAGCTTTTCTTTGGATATTGGCTCCCTTTCGTTCTGTTCTCTGTCAAGATGATCCCACACTGCTTCACTAATGTTGAGGTCCCTGCTCTGGAGAGACCTGGAGAGACACTGCACACCACGCCGAGATATCCCATGATTTTGCCTAATAGCACTTAGGGACTTAGAGTATTTTATGCTTGTCATACTGTGTTATATTTATATTTAGCATTTTTTAAAGATTAAAAAAAAAAGAATTGCCTAAAGTTACAATTTTAAACTGAGTCTTTAGAAATTTTTTGCTATGTGTAGATACAAAACTGCTTCACACCTTGAGTTATACACCTTTTTTATGCTGGAAAGACCTTTAAGTGAGTATTAGGTGGCTTAACAAACAAACATAAAGAAAAACCTCTGAAAATAGACTAAAAATGAATGAAAAAGCAGACCACGCCTAGAGAAACACTTTGAAAGACCTTCAGAAAGCTTTGACAACTACTACTCAAAACCACACCAAGTCTGGGTCACTGGAAGCAAATCAGAGCTGCACACTAGTCTAAAAAGCTATCGTAATGTAATACTTTAACAACTACAAGAACATACAACAGCCTGTTTGCAGTGGGGTACAAGTTTAGAGCTTTATTTAACGCACACCCACAAAAAGCCACAATCTAGCTTTAACTGACCAATTATTAACAAATATCATTAACAATATAATACTTAAACACTATGAACACATTCAGCAAAGACATTTTTAATCATCTTAGAGTAAACATCACCAGAAAAAAACATGACATAAAAAGAACTGATACTGCTGGAAAGAATATGTGCATTGACCAATCTTCACCAAAAACTTATTATGTAACCTTGATAAATATGCAAAGATATCCTGCAGGATCACTTAAAGTCCTAGAGTTTCTAGGTCACATGGACACCACCAGGAACCGGCTAATGGTATTGTGACTTGAACCCGTCTGCACAGGGGGATTTAAATTATATAAAGCATAGCGAAGATGGGCTTTGAAAAAGTAGGAAAATCTCCAAAGAGAACCAACACAAATGGTCACTTCCTTGTTATGCTCACAGCAATTGGGTTAGCTTACTTCAAACACAATGGCCCTGCATTTTGTGATTCAGTGCTTTGAATAATGCTCTAAATAGGATTTTCTTGGCCACACTGGTTTATTTCAGCTTGCCTGCCAACCTATGTAGATGAGTTAAGCTCACAAGGCTCTGCAGCGCTAAATCAAGGTAAACACCTTTTACCTTTAGGCAGGAGTGATAACCACACAGTGTCAAGGGAAACAGTAGTGGGCTAAACAGCCCGATGATGAGAAGAGATGCTGGAGCCGAGGCAGATTCCAATAAATGCTGCGCCTTTCTGGCGGCATATACACACAAACTGCTCAGAGGGTAAAGCAGCCAGGCTTAGCTGAGCAGTTTGGGCCCAAATTTAGCTCGAGATGGGAAATTCTCATTTACACTGAAACTGAAGATGAAAACAGGAGAGTTTGAGCTTTCTTCATTACTCTGGGGAGATAAAATAAATGATGTATGATAGATCATTGTTTACCTCATGGACATTTTCACTTCTTTGGCCATGAATAATGGGAGGACAGATGTTAGATTACAAGGAAATTTTCAATCACTGTTACACGACAGAGTCTAGTGACTAGTTAATTAATCAGTAGACTGAACGTGTACAGTATACTTTATGTATATGTAGCAGCATGCTAAATAAGCTGGTTTGTCCACATCCATTTAGATCATATGCAAGGGAAAGATATCAAGAGTTGGACAATGACTAATCAGTATCATGTATGATACATGATGAATAATACATGATTATTCAGTATCATGTATGATCAATTATTACAGTAACTAATCCAAGCATGCCAGACTGACAGTCGTTTTTGTCCAAGGAATGCAATCTTGTGATGGCATGTACACATGGGAGGTGAGCTAGATGAAGGATACAGCATGACAAAGAGGCAGAGAAGTAGACAACAGGTTTTATTGTGATTTCCCTCCAGTAAAAAAATGCAAAGAACATTGTTGTCAGCTATAAACTTTGTGCCAGCAGCAAAATGTGTTCAACCATGAAAAATACAGCATCAAATGTATTGAAGCATTTGATATAACAGCACACGAGCAATAAACAAAACAAAACCAGAGTGGTGATGGAAAGGAGGCCTGGATTTTAAAGCCATGCACAGGGATGGGCAGACAAAGGATAGAATCAGAGGAAACTTGTTGGTGGTTTGCCATTATGCCATTTGGATGATTAACAATAAAAAATGGTTAAAAGGGACTGGATATCTGTCTATCTATGTAGCTAGTTAAATAATTGTTATTTGTTGTTCATTATATTGAGGGAAACCTAATATAGTGTTGTCCCTGCATTAAAACTCAGAACTACTAAAAGTAGAAGCAGCCTGTTAACTAACCACAACTGTTGTTTTTTTCACTGTGTATTTCTCGTAAGAACTATATTTTTGAAAATGTCACACATTTCACCAACTTTTGCTTGACTCAGCCAGATTGTTGAACTCTGAAACAAAGCCCACATATTTCACATGTTTGGATTTGAAACAGTGTCACTGATCTTTTTACAGTTCTTGGGTGAAACTTGAAATCTGACAGAGGATTTTGCGCCATCGCTGTCAAAGAATTTTGAACTCTGCTGGTTTTGTCAGTAGAAAATCATACTTGCACCGTAGTGTAATTTGTAAGGAGCTCCCAGAACAGAGAGCAGCGAAAGCCCAGAAGAGCTTGCAAATAACCCAGGCAGAGTAGCTGGAAACCAGCAGACAACAAAACATCACCATGGTTTTGTAATTTACTGGAGTATCTCCCTGCAGCACGCACCATACTGTGCACATTTCCCAACCAGCTGTCCACCACAATAGGTGTCTAGCTTCATTCTTTCCTCCTTCGGCAGAACAAGCGCACTGACAGAGAGTATTGCGAGCTAGTCTTTCTTTCAATATTATAGTGAAATATATTTTTACTCATTTGTGTGTTTTTGTGAAAATTGGAACATTAAAAAGTGCAAACCACCACAGTGGAGGAAAATATTTCACCGCTAAATACACGATCAGTGATGCATCATTTAGTGTGCGCTCCGCTAAGTTGGCAAAGTGAAAAAGTATTGGGGAAAAAAAGAGCGCTTAATGTGAAGAGTGCAGACATCGTTGGGCAATTGCTCAATTGGGCTTAGCATAAGAACGAAGCAAGACATAAAACTTAAAGGATACATGAAATAAAAGAGAAAGCTATACCAAATTAAGCATGTTGAAGCAAAGGAAGTGGTGCAATGGAAAATAAAGTAATGAAGCTGACTTTAAACACAAAGGAGTTAGAAGGTGGCCACATTGATCTGTTGTGTCTGTCCATGTTCATTAATTCTAATTCATTTTGTGAGACGGGTTTCTGTTGAGCGAGCATGGCTGATTACACATCAGTCACTGTCAGATTTTCATCACTTTTGACAGACAGAATTACCTCTGGACAGTTAAATTCATTGCCCTCTAAATAGCCATAGAGGGTAAT
This sequence comes from Hemichromis elongatus, assembly GCA_015108515.1. Lineage (NCBI taxonomy): Eukaryota > Metazoa > Chordata > Actinopteri > Cichliformes > Cichlidae > Hemichromis > Hemichromis elongatus. Next base: position 6,602 of record VUQR01036347.1, read on the forward strand.
CCTGAGACAACCAGTTCACACCATCCCATTATTTCAAACTCTTTTGTTAATAATAAGTATCATATGAAGATTTAAAATAGGCCCGGTGAAGTGCTGGACTGGCTAAAAGTTTTCCAGCTCAGTCTTTAGTTGAATTTAAACTGAGGAGTCCTTTCTGTACATAACCCCCCCCATTAACACACAGGAAATCTTCTTCACTTGTGTCGTTTCTCCCCACGTACATAATAGAGATGAATTAGGGTACATTATCAGTAGATTTCACTTTTTATCCTTTAAGATACTTTGAGTTAATGTCCCCATCTGTAACATCTGTATAAAAAATGCATTATTTGAACTGGAATTAGCTAAGCTGACGATATCACGCTACAGACTGCAGACGTGGATACATAATGTCTCACTTAAAACACACGTATGGAGAGTATCACACGCTCTTAAGTGGCTAAACTATAACTCCTTGTGTTCTATTTAAAAAAAGAAACTGAGTCAGGACACTGCTGAGATTCTTTTCCCCAGATTTCTGTCAGCATAATCTAAAATAGAGTTTAGAAACCCCAAAAGCACTCAAGCCCTTTGGTTGTTACTGCTTCTAAAACATTAACTCAGCATGCCCAGTTTTCCGAATTAGCATGCCAGTGAGATTAACTGGTCTTAACACTTGTTCTTTTTTGCCTGCTGATCTGCACAGGCTATTAAAGAGAAAAACTGTAGAGAACAGATCTGCATTACATGCCAGAATTTCATTAGGGCTGTAACTCGATCCATTTTATGGCATGACTCATGGATTTACCCAATTTGGCTCTGCTACCATCGGTCATAATTGGCAGTTGTGTCTACAATTGCACTGGGCGGAGTGATTTCTATATGACTGATTATCCTGGCAAAAAGAAACTTTCATGTGGGAATAGTGATGCCGGCTGCCATTCAGAAGCTGAGGGATGCTCAGATCGACTCTTTTCATGCATTCAAATTGACAGTGTGTTTAGCTAAATCTCTGTAAATCCCTCCATTCTTTCAGTATACTGTGGCTATGTAACAGAGGCACAATAAAGTACATACAGGTTGATGCCTTTCAACACTGGATTACTGTGATTGATTACGAAATAAAACAGCGATCATTTATTTAACACTTTTTCCTTCCTGAGAAAAATGCCATTTGCCAGATCGTTTCCTGGCCCTGGCACTCTGCTAAAAGAATGTGAAATGGAGCATGGAGAAAGGCCTGGCCGCTGCTAATGACTGATTTACTTTCTTTTCAACTGCATCCCCATTTCAACAATGCACAACAACAAACAACCCATTAGGTTCAAAATAGTTAGAATTTAGTCAAATAAATCAACAACTGAATCGCCCAACATCCATCATTTTTTTTATTTCCTTCTTTATTTTTTTCGGTGAGCATTTGTAGAATGGAGACACCAACATTAATGCCGGGTCAGCAATTCTAAGCAGACAGAGAACAAAGTAATTTCTGTCAGAATTGTGCTATCCGACATCTGTTTATCATTCTCAAAATATAAACACAGAAGAAATATTGCATATAAAAGGAACATCCTCTTGAATCTGAACATGGAACACATGGTTGATGATTTGCTCAAATACTGCTGTGTATACTGAACAAAAGGCTTTAGCACAACACTTAATGAAGAGGAGTCAGTTAAATGGGTAGAACAAGGTTTAGGCTATCAACAACCACGTCCTGGCAGTGATCAGTTACCCTGCTGGGATAATACGCTGGCCAAAGACGAAGATAGAAGCCGATGACATCAAGACGAGGGAGCTCCTGAACATGCATGGAGGGTTTCAGCCCAAATCCAGCACCAAGAGACTGTTGAGCGGAAAGAAGGAGGCCGAGATCTAGTGATTGTCAGTACCGCAGTCCGAGATTAGACAACAAACATCCACGAGTACATCAGGAAGACAGCGACAACCGACCATGTGCTTAGTGAATACCTCAGGCAGCAGAAACCCAAAAAAGAAGAGGAGCAAGAGGAGGAACAGTCATGAAAGGACAGGCCCCTCCACAGTATGTACCAGGGGCAGATAGAGGAAGTGGCTGACATCCAGGAATCCTACCAGTAGCTAGACAAAGGACTAAAAGACAGCACACAGGCACTAATCATGGCAGCACAGGAACAAGCTCTAAGTACAAGATCCATAGAGGCTGGGATCTATCACACCAGGCAAAACCCCAGGTGCAGGCTGTGTAAAGATGCCCCTGAGACAATCCAGCACATAACAACAGGGTAAATGGACTGATTCTTATGTAGCGCTTTTCGTCTCTTCTGGAGTACAGCACACTGCATTCACACACAAACTGTTGTCTGAGAACAGTGCTTTCTAGCTAACATTCATACTCTGATGGATGCATCAGAGAACAAGTAGGGGTTAGCATCTTGCCCAAGACTTGGGGAGCCAGGGATTGAACCACCAACCTTCCGAACAGCAGCTGACCTGCTCTACCTCTTGAGCAAGAGCCACCCCAAGATGCTGCAAGATGCCAACAGGCAGGGCATGGCATGGAACACCATAACCAAGTGGCCGGCATAATATACAGCAGTGGTTGCCAAACCTTTTTGGCCCCCCCTTGCTATGTCCGAGAGGGGCCCTTATTTGAATTACAAAGAGTTCATTCAGTTCCAGTAATGAATGAGTCATACAGGAAGACAGATTTCACTGAAAGCACCCTATGGCCAACCATTCATATACATCATGCATTATCAGTAAATTAGGATTCAGTTACACCCCAATTAAGCTTCACAGACAAAAAAAGAACACACAGGCCATGGGCTCAAAAAGGCAGTGTTTTTACCAGTAGCTGTATTTGTATATGTAAGCCAGGACAAATGTGTGCTCAGCTGTTAGGACTTTGACAGTCTGAACCACAGAGTTAGGCTTTTGGCTTAAAATCATTCGGAGAGAGGCAGATGAGATAGCGGCGTGCTCAATATATATTGTAGCACTAATTCAGCATTTATAATGCCTTAGAGCCTTAAAGTCAATAATTTAGTTCTTTACTGTTTTGGTCTGAGTTTGTAAAGTTACTTCAAACAGTACAGACAATTAAAGACTGTTCCACTAAACTGTCCCTTTGAACTATTCCTTGACTTGAATGTGTGCTGAAGTCAGTCCCAGACACTGATTATGTAATCAGCAGCTGCTTTTACAAATCAGACCGTAGTCACATCCAGAGTGTGAGAGAGAAGCAAAAAAGGGACTCAGACATTTCACCTTCCAATCGAAAGCACAAAGACCTTCAATTGCTGAAGGTTTGAAGACTTCAAGAGTTTGAAGACTTTTGGAAGACATTACTATTAAAATTATTTAGAAAGAGTTTACATATGTCTTTCTGATCACTCTGGTTTTCTCCTATGGTCCAAAGGCATGCTTGTTAGGTTAATTAGTGATTCTAAATTGGCCACAGGTGTAAATTTGAGTGTCTGTCTCTTTGTGTTAGCCTTGTAATAGAATACAGACCTGTCAGGAGTGCATGCCGCCTGTCACCCTGTGACAGCTAAGGGATAAATAATTAATTCATTACAATCAATGCCTTTTATGCAGTGTGCATACTAGGGTTGTCATGATACTGGAATTTCAAACTCAGTACCGATCCCCATAAAAATACTTGCTACTCTAAACCCCTTTTACCATGGGGGGAAAAATGATCAAATTAACAGGCATATTTTAAAAATTGCATATTTCCTGTGGTTCTTGGCACCACATTTTATTGCTAATTAAATGGGGTTATTAAGGAAGTTTACACTGTTTCTGCATTATTAGTAAATCAGGAATTTAAGGGAAATATAGCTCTTTCTAAACACAAATAACTGCATTATCCTGTTAAGTGAATATTATTATTACAGACCAATACAACTGATAACATTTACTGCCGATCTCCAAGATTAATGTTGTCATGTTATTATTAGCCATAGGCGCTAGCTGCTACATCAACAATAACAGGAGGGGCGGGATAATGTGGGTAATATTTCCATGATCTAACTGCCATGTGTGGCAGTAAAAATAACTCAAATATTTCAACATTGTGTCAAATTTCTTCATAAAGACTAAAATGTCAGTCTTTAAGCTTCGACACATTTGTTCTGTTCAGGTGTTTAGCTACGAGCGTTATGAGAGGCTCTGTGAAGATGTGAGTCAGCTCGAGGAAGCAAAGATGGCACTGTTAGTACTGCAAATGGCTAATATTTAGCATCATTTAGTACTGTACGTAGTGCTAATGCTGCCATCTGTACTGAAAAAACTCAAATATTGTCACCTTTCCAGATTTTGGTTACCAAAAGGTGCTATAAGAATCCGTTCTGGTAACATACCTAACACATGCGTATTTAATTTCTACATGTAAGTGCTTAAAACACAAATAATATTAAACTTGAACTTATGTAACAGACTGCTGAGTCACTGTTTGCAGCAGAACTAGATTAAGTACTATACAGTAGACGTAGCTGCATACATCATACATTAAGTCTTTCAGATTCTCCTGGATGACAGATGATAGACTCAATTAATTTGCTCAGCTTGTCTGTACCTATACAAGGAATACAAAAAGTCATGCACAACACAAGCCAAAGCAACAGGGAACACTCATGCATAACAGGGTCGCAAACAGGGTTAATTTGTATAAAACCTACAATACAAACAAATAATTTAAAGCCTCCGATCAAGCTGAGCAGCAGTAGAAACACAATATAGGAAACCCAAAGAGAGAGCCCTCCAAAGCTGTAGGGCAAGTTCTAACAGCTCAAGCATCTTTCTGCCAATATAACCCGTGTTAGACCAAGTAAGAGGCAGACACACACAATTCTAAATATTGGTTTCAGCTGTTTATAGTTTAAGTGCAGTTACCAAGTTACCAAAAACAAAAATAATAAGTAAAAATAAAACAGACATGCCACTAACAAGCAATCAATATCAACCATGAATAATGTGGCAAAGTGAAGCACTATTGGCAGGTTGATTAAAACACCACGAGACACATGACATTGTGAATGTAAGAGGAGGAGTGGAAAGCTTACACTGTGTTGCATTGTCCTCCAGACAGCCCTCTGAGAGCAGCAGAGAAATGAAGAAGAAAGAGATTTAATTGGACATCAGAGAAATAGAGAGACTGAAAGAGAGAATATGACCAAAATAATGACTAGTTAGTGAAGCAAAAAGTTAAATGATAAATGGTGCTGCTAAAATATTCTATTCACCAGCCTATGAGATTGAGTACCTCAAACCATTTTATTCACAATACACTTTCCAGTGTGAAATCAGCTGCTATCAAGTCTGATCAATGCACAGATCACCACCTGCAGCTTAATGTGGAAAAGCAGACTGAAGTGGTTGTTTCAAGCAATGCAATCCAATCAATTGAGCAAAACATGCCAACTTTTTAATACTTCAGTGATTCACATGTAATTTTACTGTAAGCATTACACATAACATATCTAATAAATATACACAGAGATGCAAGTACAGTGAAGAACAGGTTAGATATGTTTTCTTGAGCTACCCAGTTCCTATTTCTTGGAACAACTTTTCAAATCTTTTGCAAGCAGCAGGCTGGAGTGCATGTAAGCATCAATTATTAAAGATAGAGAAACCGGTGGGTTTCCTCTAAATGTGCTTTTGCATTTTAGATTTTTCCCCACACATTTTAATGTGTACACTATGAATCAGAAAAAGTGGATTTGGTTCAACTATTTTCAAATGGCCTGAGTTTAAAGATACAGAGTGTTTAAGAATAACACTTTAAAGGTTCGGGACAACTTTTATACAGCCACTGCGGTATTCCTAATAATTACAGCTATTTTAGGAGTAAAGACAGCCACAATACTCTCTGCTGCCTGTAATCACGTCTCTGTGCCTTTCTTTTCTCAGTTTTAATCCCATGGAACAACTTGCGCAGTTGAAGATTATAAAATGTACCTTTTATTTGAAAAGACAAAACTGTGTTTAATAAATGGATTTACTAGTTGGAGTGAAGATTACGTAAAAAAAAAAATCCCCTAAATGGATCTGCCAGAGGAAAACTTCACAGCATAAGGAGCTATTTTCCATTCATATCCAGCCTGTGTGAGTGCACACCTCAGCTCATATTCTCTTATTATTACTTCACAATTGTCTTTTAACGGCATTTACTAAAAGCAATAACTGTTGAGAAACATAACATATTCATTAAAGATTTGGTAGAAGGCCACATCATGTTAAAACAGCAGGGATGTTAATAATTTCAGACTGTTATATGTAAAAAAACAAACAATGCAACTTGTTCTCACCCTAGAATATGTTCACTCATTAGGTACACCTTTTCTACTGCTTCTTTAACGCAACTATCTAATCAGTAAGTCACAAAGCAACAATGCAATGCATTTAGGGATGTACAGCAGACAGGCAAAGATGAGTTCAAACTGAGCATCAGAATGGGGAAGAAAGGTGTTTTGAACGTGGCATGGTTGCTTGTGTCAGTCTGAGTATTTCAGAAACTGCTGATCTCCTGGGATTTCCCCCCAGAACTATCTCTATAGTTTACAGAGAACAGTCCAAAAAAGAAAAAATATCCAGTGAGAGGCAGTTCTATGTCTTGTTGATGCCAGAGGTCAGAGTAGACTGGCTAGGCTGCTTCAAGTTGACAGGAAAGCAGCAGTAACTCAAATAACTACTCGTTACTCTTCTCCATACGTCGGCTGTGTCCCTGACACATCAAAGCTACAGTAGCAGAAAACCACACCTGGTGCCACAGAAGACTGGAAAAATGCCACCTGGTCTGATGAGTCTCCATTTCTGCAGAGACATTTAGATAGTAGGGCCACAATTTGGTGTAAACAACATGAAAGCACGAGAAGCTGCTGCTGGTGATGTACTGGTGCGGGATCTTAGCACACTTAAATGCCACAGCATACCCGAGGATTGTTGCTTAGCATGTCTGTATCTTTATGATCACAGTGCTTTATGTTAGGCGTGCCAACTCATAGGAGTGTGTTTTATATCCATAAGAATAAGTCGGCTTGACATGAAACACACACAGCTTAGTTAATATCAGCCACATCAGAATACTGAAACTGTGACACTCAGTAGGCTTTTGTGGCTACATGACAGCGGCATATATTTTTTAGCAACAGGGGAAAAGATGAAGAGTCGTGGGCTGTGAGGCCCGGTTTAACATTGTATCAACTTATGTACTTCCGCACAGCTCCATAGTGAAGCTTGACGTTGACAGCCTCCTACACAATGTGCCTCAGTAGCATCATGGGGGCTCCGGAGACCTTTTTTGTAGCCCCAATTAATGTCTTAGCATTTTTTCATCATTCTGAAGTTTGGTGGGTGGATGTTGAATCTTTTGCACCCTGTTGTTCATTCAACTCGTATTGCACATTCTGGGATAAGTCTCGGGCATTACCCTTCTCTCATGCTCACGAGGAATATGTTTTAAGCAACATGACCAGCTTGTGTTGAAAAAGCGTGTGCTGTTGCGATGTTTCTCTGCAACCGTTGGCAGCGAGTGCAAGAACGTAAATATTCTAACTCTGAGTACAGCAGCAGTGGAAGTCACACAGCACCTGGGGGCTATATGGACTATATGAACAAGCCTCTATTTTTTCTGGCCTTTTGACATGAGCTCCAGTAAGTCGACCTTAAACTCAGCATGCCACCACAGAGTCTGCCTCTGCCAATAAAATTTCAAAAACACTCCTCTTCTGTACAGTGGAAATCAGTTGAGCTTTTGAAAAATGTGAGAAAGGAAGCGTTTTCTGCATCCTTTGTTGTCAGGATTCAGATTTCCTTACTGGAAATCATCACGCATTAGAACCGCATGTGTTAGGCTTTAAAGTCAAGGCTCTGTATAAGAGATTTGCTTTAGGAATGGATCAGTTCTTCCACATAAATTATTCCCCCCTTCAGTAATGTCTGGAGTTGTTTATATCACAAAGGTAATTATTATGTCATTCAATTTTTAAAACTGCATTTTTCAATTCAGGTTTAGAGTACTGGCAATATTATCTAGTTTGGGTGCATACCAGTCTATCCAGGCTTGTTCCAGCTGCAGTGGTCGGCCTCTCCTCAGGGGTGTAAGGCCTGAAACGCCCGCTGAACACATCTGAGATGCCCCGCGCAGATCTGCCTATCCCTGATGGCTTTGGTTGGCCACACCCTTGAAAGACCTAAAAACAGAACAGAGGTATACAAAGTTACCACAGACAAAAGGCAGACACCACGGAAAAGAGGACAGAAAGCGTCTAAAATAGTAAAAAACTGCCCGTTTGTCATATTAATGCAGTATTTTTGCATAATAATGACAGCGAACTTTTGCTGTGATAAATAATTTAGTTGTCAGCATTCAGAGGATGCACAAAACTGCACCGAGCCAGGGCTGAGTCTGTTACTTTGTAGATTACACGTCCATTTTGATCCCACAAAACTTGTACTTTGCTCTACCGCTGATATTTTTCCCTCTGTCAATTTGCTCTCAGCACCATTTCTGCTCGGTGATTTGAGACAGCCAAAGTGTAGAGAGCCGTCCTGGAACCAATACACTCTATCAGTGATGAGTCTCTTTTTAAATGAAGTGTGATATTGTTGGGAGAAAAGGAATTAACCCTTGATATGTCGTTACTCAGTCGTCCTAGCGAGATATAAAATTAAGAAAATCTGACATCTGACCAGAATTCTGTGTCACCTCCTTGTTTTGCAGCCACGTTATCACAAAATACAACTGAAATGAAGCTGGCACCGAACAGAAGAGATAAAGTAATAGGCTTATTTTTTTCTGAATTGCAAATAGGAAAACTTCTGGCAGAGGAAAATGCAGAATTGTAACATTTTGTAATATTTAGTGTTACATGGCTGAGCAACACAGAGAAAGTAACTACCTGGAAACAATGTAACCCCGAGCCAACATTGGTTTCGTTTAAAAAGAAAGTTCTTAAACTTAAAAAAACAAAAGTTGAGTTGTTTATGGTTTGAGAAGCAAATATCACATTAATCACTGTGATGCTCATAGAGGTTCATATGAAGAGCAGATTGCTTTTAAGGCCCAAACAAGACACCTCCAAACAGCACAGCTCATTAGCATTCCTCCCTGGCTCGTTTACTGGCCCCTGGCTCGGTTAGGTGATTGAGCACTCTGATGTATTAGACGGCTGTCATGACAAGAGAACGGCTTTTCTCTTATATTTAGCGATTCTTCACCATGACTATGCTTCCAATATCTTGCACATCGCACAAGCAAAATGTTTTGCAACAGGTTTGAGGAGCGAAACAAAGAACAAGACACAGCTCAGGGAAATGGTCAAAATGTGAAAGATTATAATTTGAGGCCAATCTGTCAGCCAAGCACAGCCTCAGAGAAGTGAGACATCAAGTGCATTGACAAGGGGTTAAGTTGCACTTTGACAGCTGTTTGACATGGGACACAATGTGACGGCTAATTCACAGTGATTTTTGTAACTCTGGCAGGGAGACGAGGTGCACGAAACCATCAGAATAACAATGATGAAGTGAAAAAGCTGCCTTTTGACAAGAAAGGCAGTGAAAGAAAAGCAGTGAAAAACCATCCACTGTGTGATAATATCCTAATTGTGCCACTTCATATTTAAAATATGCCAAAGACCAATTTGCAATTTGAAGTCTAAAGAGGACAAAGACAGAATTAGCAGCTTCTACTGCATGTTAATCTGTCTCCTAGAAACCTCCTTCATGTAATATGAAATGGCTTACTAAATTTATTCAGAGGAAATGTGAAGACCAGAGGTTCTGCCCTGTGTGGATTCCATAGATGCATTGCAGCTTATGATAAAGCGAAAACGTTAATATGTCCGGGCCCGAATTTTAGAAAAGTGAATACAAGGGAAATGTCTGAATGCTGTCAGCGAACATTTTGCAATGCTATATTGTGACTGAGATGCTGCTAAAAGGCTCACTTTTATGCGTGGCATTTATTTTCTAAATAAGTAATAAAAAATTGTGATGTTTTAGAGACTGTGTTGTGTGTAAAAGCCCTGCACAGGGCTCCAAATTTATATTGTATCTACATTTCATCATCCAGTGAGATATTTCTACTAAATCATGCAGATTTAAATGAATAAATAAATAAAAAGGGGCAATGAGTAGTCGAGGACTGCTAATATAGACCAGTTAATATGGTCAATATTTCCTGGGTGAGATATTAGACAAGTAAATTTTTTTATGCTACTTGTGGTATTACATAACTTAAAAACTTACATACAGTTTATCAGGTCAGGTATTGTGTGTGTGAACACTGCTTTCAGTGCATTCATTCAAATTCAACAAAGTCAGCATGGCTTCTTCAGGATACAATACCTTGGCTGACACTTGCATGCTGTTGTCCTGCATAGTCATGATAGCTTCAGAGATCTTGATGTCAATTGGTTGTATAACTGCTTCAATATTGGAGGGCCCTTGCAGCCTGTCTGCCACCAGCAACATGGCATCTGTCAAAACACAGAGGACACATGTCAGTTTAGAAATATTTAACATAAATGGATTGGCTCTCTATTATGAGTGAATATCGGTATGTTAACATTGCATACAATGAAATGAAATGCACGAAGTTGCAATCAAAACTACTGGCAAATGAATCAGCCTTTTCATGTTCAGCGACATGAATGTGATACAGTTCAATAGGAAATGTTAAAGTCAGAAAATGTTTTGTAGAGAAAGCAAGGGGGCATCATGTTGGCAGCTATGAAAACAAATTTCTAAAAGAGTGGCTATGATTTTTACCCAAAAATGATGTTTTTTGATGCCTAACTTTAGCCAACTAGCTTTAATTCTCACGTATGATTCTAACCCTAATCAAACTTTGTGTAAAAGTCAAAACAGTTTATCCACCACTGCCAAACCAACATCTGAACGTTGACTTTTATTCAAACTTTTATTTTAAGTTTTCAATATAATACAATTTGTTTTTTTAATATAGCGCCAAATCATAACAGCGGTAAGCTCAAGGTGCTTTATATTGTAAGGTTAAGCCCGATGAGACCCTATGAGCAAGCGCTTGGTGACAGTGGAAAGGAAAAACTCTCTTTCAACAGGAAGAAACCTCCAGCAGAACCAGGCTCAGGGAGGAGCTGAGATAATCCATCCACAACACAAGGTTAGTCATTAATGCTCAATTCAATTTTATTTATATAGCACCAAATCACAACAACAGTCACCTCAAGGCGCTTTATATTGTAAGGTAGACCTTACAATATTACATACAGAGAAAAACCCAACAATCAAATGACCCCCTATGAGCAAGCACTTTGGCGACAGTGGAAAGGAAAAAAACAGTTTAAACAGGAAGAAACCTCCAGCAGAACCAGGCTCAGTCAGGAACAACCATCTGTCATGACCGGTTGGAGCTCTTAGTACATGTAAAAGTGTAAAAATTAAACGTTGTGTTCATGGACACAAAATAATGTTGGGAAATTCATACTAAGGAAAAGTAAAAAAACAATTTTCAAAATTGTTTTCAAAATTGAGCTGCCATGAAACCAGTCTGAATTCTTAAACCTCTTTAATCTAGCTTATTACTAACAAAGGATGAAAATATTGTAATGACAGCAAAGTAAATAACATATAATTAAAAAAACATACATATTCACAAACACTAGCAGGCTGGGTGCTAACGGCAGCACTCTTCAAACTCTATGGTCCCAGAAAAAACATCATACGGCATAGGGTAAGATTATGAATTTCAAGTTAAAAAAAAATTAAAAATAAAATTCTCAGCTGCCAAAACATGCAGCTTGTCTTAATTTAATTGTTGCATCTTCTTTTATTTAAACGTGACAGAATATTTTCAGTGAAAACATCTCTTGAGACTCCGGTGGCTACTGAATGATGCACCAGGAATGATTAATGAACTGATTACCAATCATCAGGGGGCCTAAGCCAACACATTCTTCTTCAGCGGATTGTTTCTTTGTAAACGACATGACATCTTGATTCATGGATCCAAACAGTTCCACTTTAGTCTCATCACTCTGTTAAGAGAATCCTTCAATCTACAGGCTGATCTGTTACTTTTGTCCACATTTAAGTCAGCTTTTATTTTCTTTTACCCGGTAAAAATGTGCAGCAAATGTACCACCATGAAGTCCCTGCTTGCAAACAAAGCAACGTGTCTTAAGGCATTTTAGCAGCGTTTTGATTCTCGCGTGTTTCGCTGTGAACACAGATACTCCGCTACATCTGGTAGATGTTCTCAGTTTTGATTTCCCATGTGAATTTTGTAGCCTGCTCTGTTTTCCAGCAACACCCCGATAAATCATCGGTGTCACGGCTTGTGTTACTTAAGTGTCTGTGTTTGTATTTTATTTCAAAACCCCGATGAAACCTTCCAGCTGAAAAATATTGCTATGTAATATTTCCTTGACAAAGTCCTTGCTTGTTTAGTGTTTTTCTTATACTCTGCAGATTCTTTGTTCTTGCTTTCATTAAGTCTTTGGCAGTCGTGTATATCCAGGGAGGTTTCCTGCTGTACAGTGACTTTAGTATCATGCTGCCAAAACTGTATCATGGAGTTTGAAATCTTTGAGCAATCTTTGAAAAAAAAATAAAAAATGGTTTTGTTAAATATTTTCTTATCTTAGTTTTTGAGACAGCTCTTTTATCTTATCCAAGTTTGCGACAGACACCTGCATAGGCGAGAATAATGCCTGTACCACAGGTCGGTGTAGAGTTCCCAGAAGCTTAATTATCTTTTGCAACAGTTTGACAGCCCTATATTACCATTTTTCTTTAAAAAAAAAAAAAAGAGGTAGGTGACGCTCCGTAAATATAAATAAA
>VUQR01036347.1:19413-40744 GCA_015108515.1 Hemichromis elongatus
GTAAATATAAATAAAAGGGACAACACCTTAGCTCCTTCTCACAAAACACCAAAAACACACAATTTCCCATTTCAGTATTTTACATGGGCATAAAAATGTCCCCATCTCTCTTTCTGACATGTCATTGGAGCTCGTGCCCTGCATCTGCTGCCTGTTGTTTTGGGTCCTCCACCACCTGTAGGCTCTGGGCAATATTTGCTCATCACTTCCCAATTTTATACATAGAATATTTTCTAGAGAGTGATGAGCACAGAGCCTAGACGCCAAGCTCTAACGATATTCTGCTGCTGTAATAAATGAATCATTAGGTTAATTTGCAAATGCTCAGTGACATAACTGAATATAGGAAGAGCACACCAGAGAGGCTGAGTCATGAAGAAGAAAAGGTAGCGAGAGGCATTAACCACTCTGCGACAAAAGGCGAGGGCAAATAGATCAACAATTTAAGAAGCTGGAGAGTGTTGTTTAAAGAGCTAAATGTACCCACTGGTAGGCATGTGCGAGTGTGTGTGCGTGTGTGTGTTTGTGTGCACACACACCTATATACACATACATACATAAAACAGGGACCGTGACCTTGGACGAGTCTTGGTACGAATCGATACCTTAAACAGATTACCCACAGAACCTGACACTTTTCATTTTCATTATAAAACTGTGATATTAATATGTTCATACAGAAGAATGGTGCTATTGATTGAGTCGGGCTGGGAGATGTCTGAGGTGAAAATAATGTGTTTGATAATAGACTGTCCTGTCTCTCAAAAAGTAATTAAAAGTCTTGTCTGTGGGTTTAGCACTGGTTAAATGGAAGGGTAGAGATATCAAGGAGACGTCTATCTCTGTGCAGTGACATTTGCAGGGATGTGAACAAATCAGGAAAAGCCTATTCAGCCCAAAGGGCAGAAGAAACACTGTTCTGGCTCCACTGAGTCTTCAGTAATGTTTGAATCAAATGTGTAAGTCATTAAATAGATGTGATTATAACTAGAGTTCTGGCACGGAGTGATAAGTAGCCTCTAGGTCTGAAGCCTGAGGGGGCGAAGCCTGCAATGACACTACCAAAAAAGCAAAACTTCCATCCTCTTGCGTGGCCACTTAAATCAGGTCTAAATGACTGTATGCAATATAAAATGCTTAAACAACTCGAAAATTGCTTCTGCTGACTTTTAACAAATTATTTAGTTAATATGACTCCACAGCTTCAGGGTATAAAAACCTGTGCTTTTTGAAAAAACGATGTTAACTTATCGTTCAACATCAACTAACAGATATGATGCAAATGTGTTTACAGTAGCCAGCTGGAGTCTGTGGGCTCATCTCAAAATTACACACAATGCCCATGTTTATCATAACTGAGCAACGTATCAGTCGGTGACACAAGGACAATGGAAGACTATTGCATAGAATCTGCAGAGGCAATACTTGTCATTTGTGTACGCTGTTGGTTTTTCGGGTCTTGTGCGGAATCACTGCATCGGTACATGTGCTCTCTCATCACTGCTGATGTTTTGTCGTTGCAGTGCAAGTTTACAAATGCAGTTTCAAAACAGCTCAGTAGTTTCAGACTACAGAGCACTCCAAAAAATCAGGGCAAGAGGCTCTTGTGTCTAAATGGCAAAGCAGGTCATTTGTCAGCATGATTTTTGAGTGCGTGCTAATCGGACACCCCTGTGGTTCAGGCATGATTATGTTTAAGCAACTGAAATTACTTTCTAATGGTCAGAAAGTTCATATTGTTGCTAAACCGAAACCAAATCAATAGTCGCTGATTGTTGGTAAAAGAAAGAATATAAAACCATTACCAAAGAGTCAAAACTGAGCTATCCCCCAGTGACTGCTCTAAGGAACTTTTCCTGAGATTGAACTGCATAAGCTCTGTTTTAATATTATGCATTTTAGCCTTGTGTGGAAACTTCACCTTGTTCACTAAAGAAAAGCTTAGGGGTCTTGTAAAACTGACAAATAAGATCGTTGGGGTAAGTCAGCTACAGCTCTTGCAATTACAGTGCAGCACAGAGGCACTGAGGAAAGCCAATACCATTCAAGACTGTCCTGACCAGCCATTGTGGAATGTGTTTAGCTCGTGCCTTCAGGCCAGCATTTCAGAGAGGCTATCATGAGATTTAAAAAATATAAAATCCCCCTTCTCTCAGTGGCAATTGACAGGGCAGGATATTAAGCTCACCCGCTTGACTAAGAGGAGTGATTTAGGAGACAGATGAGTACAGAAGAGGGAGTACTAGCCTTTTTCAAGAGAGGTCAATTAAAAACAAAGATTAAATCACTAACCTGGTATTAACAATTAACAAATTAAGCTGTAATAGCTCTCAGGTCTAGTGGAGTTGTGCAGCTATTCAAAAGAAAAAGTATAACATTAAACATATAACATCACTGTTATTATTAAATCCTTTATTTAAAGTGTTTGTCTGTTTGAGATCGAGAGCTCTTTTTCAGGAGAGACCTGTGCACAAAAAACATACAACCACAAAATGAAATGACCTTATACGTGATCACGAATTAAGAAAAATATATTCAAGAGTAGCTGCAGATAAATAAATATGACCTTTTAAAATGCTCCAATGAAATCGGAGAATGTAGCTTTGTAGGTTTTTTTTGGGGTTTTTTTTTGTAGTTTCTATTTGTATGCAGGAAATATAAAGTAAGGTAAAGCAATTCATTTTCATTTCAAGTACAGCTAATGCTAAAATATCCCGGGACCTGACATTGACAATCTATGCAGTAGGGCCCTGTAAATAAACCTCATGCAAGGTTGTCTGCTTTTACTCATTAGGGGGGACCGTTCCACTTTTTCATATAAGACACAATAGTGAGTAAGAAATTAATCACCTGCGATAAACTGCAACGCACTGTGATACGCAGAGTCGAACGATTCAAGGTGGTAGAAGCATGCATATAAACAATATCGCCATAATCAAGCACAGACAAAACTGTGGACTATACAATGATCTGACTATGTGTGAATGACAAAGATGTAAAAAACAAGATTAGATTTTAGATAAAAATCCGATCTCGGCCTTTAATTTTGTTGATTGGTGTACCACATGTTTTTTTTTTAAACAATAGGATCTCTAGTACGTATATAAAACCAGATACCTTTAAAAAATGAAGTCAGAGAAAGGCTGATTAACAAAGACATTCATCAACATGATGTTATGTTTCTGGTTAATAGTGTTGAAGGTGGGAAAGCTGAACTTGGTGCTATCAAGTGTCTATGTAGCACACAGACAGTGAGTCTTGAAAACATTAGCTATTAATGATAAAAACCACGGATAGCTAACCATTAATCCACAATATATCTGCGATTTCATTGTTTCACTTTGTAATATTTCTGTTTTATGTCGCATTTTGTGTGTTGATATTGTTTACACATACTATTCATTCTGTCCTGATTACTATGTAATTGTTTGCTGCTACAATACCTATCTGAAAAAGGCCTCATTAGCTGGAAGAGTTTAACTTATGAAGTTTTTTAATAAATGTTTCAGATTGGTTATTTTTTCCTTTGACATTTTGCTTGTTTAAGAAGAGAAATCAAACTCACAGGCAGCGCACTTAAAGGTTATTTGCAGCATCTCAGACACCAAAGTTCAGATTTTGACAGACAATAGAGGATTCATTTAGTATGAGTGCTAAATTTGCAGGATGCTAAACTTAAATATAATGTTACTTTTTATGGGTGAAACTAGAGCTTTGATGGGGAAAGGGGAGTCGTCTATATAAGTCTGTATAGTGTATACATTCTTATAGACTCTAATTCAGTTTAAAATTTGTACATTACATTATTTACCATTCAAACAAACATGTCTATGTTCTATGTGGTCTACTGTCTGTCAGGCCCTTGTTTTTAAAGCGTACTGAGTGAATACAGACACAGATAGTCTCCCTCTTCGCTCTGTTAGTGCCTGTGCCTTTGAAAAGCGCTCCTGTTTGTTTACTCTGTAGTCTCAAATTGGGCGTGATGCTTGGTTAGATTTCCATCAGGAGCTGGCTGGAGGTCATTGCAGGGGACCAGCTTCAGTCCTGTGAAGTCTTCAGCTGCCTATGTTTAGCAGAGTACTTCTCTAATGCTTTTGCAGAAAAAAAAAATGCCTCAGTGGAATTCAGTGAGAGTAGATGGGAAATTGGCAGCAATTCTGTTACCCATTCCATAAAAGACTCAAAGACCTAAATGATATCCTCAGTGGAGCTCTGGCAACCTATTTTTCATATAGCTTAATGAATATTTGATGGATTGTGAGTATGAGTCAACCATATGAACTGTTAAGAGAGGGTTAGTTCTACATGCTTAAATGACTTCTGATAACATATAAAATACAAGAACTTAAAAATTAATAATATCTTGAAACTGTGAATGATATTAAAGTACATGTATTGTTTTAATTTTCTCAATGTTTAGTTTCTAAGTGATACCATCTACACCACCATCCTTCACTGCCATGCAGTCTAACTTGGCTTTCTTCATGTCCTAGACCCAGATATTCAGGTTTAGATGGATAACTGGAAGTATGCTACCTATGCTATTTGAAATTCCTTGACATTTTCCAACAATACTGAGAACCTTACGGAGTTTAAGCACAAATTCTGTCAAATCTAATTAATGGAAATCATACAAATGGAGGAAAAAAACGACTGGGTATAGTGATGGCCACACGTACTGGCTTTACATATTCATGGCATCATCACTATAAAACAACTTAAATAATCTAAACATTAGGTATTTATAAACAAGATGATGTGTGCAGCCACTGATAAGATAACTCGCCGCCCTGGGCTTTTCTTTGAAGATAGCACACAGGCTTTGGATGTTATTCTACAATAGTCTGCTTAATGCCCTTAATTTAACAAACACGGCTGCTATGTGTAATTGTGGCAGCACAATCACTGCTGTTAGATCACACATTTATATGACGGTAAAGAGAGACATTAGAGTAAAGAAAAGGCCTTTAGTATAGTTAACTTATCCATCCGGTGCCGTGGATTATAGAGCTCGTACAAAAGTTGTAATATAATGTAACATCCATCCATCCATCAATCCTTGTTTTGATCATTGTTTACCTGGCCTAATTTAAAATGTGCTATTAGTAAGGGTAGGTCACTGTGCAGCAAAGAAAAGAAAAGAAAAGAAAAGAAAAGAAAAGAAAAGAAAAGAAAAGAAAAGAAAAGAAAAGAAAAGAAAAGAAAGTTAACTTTAAATGCCACCAGGATCTGGACTTTATTGAAAAAGGTTTAGTAAGTAGTGATTTTTTTCTGGAAATGCAATTTCAAGGCTTCAAGACAACAAAGACAATGTTGACTTTTATAACATTCAGATTTCATTCGCGGGGACATTTTCCCGTCTACTGACCACCAGATTCAAATTATGAACAAATGTTTAAACAGAGTTGCAGAAATTTGTGATTTACATCAAAATGTTTTGGCAGGGAACACCTCACCGGGTAACTTCAAAACGCCTTTGAATGCAAAGGTCCCGAAGATGAAAACACAAAGAAATTTGCAGTCATTTCTATTTCTGCTTTACTCTTTTTGATATCCTGAGATTTCTGGCAATGACAAACACAGATTTTTCTTCATAAATTGTTTTATAAAGGCTTTTCTGCTACTGCAATTATCTGATAGAGATCTTCTGTAATTTGGCCTTAGTTTTAGTAAATAAAAAAATATATTATTTTTCTAACAAATGAACAATTGATTTGTACTACTATTCATCCATCTATTCATTGATAGACACAGTGGGCTGTATTGGCATGGTTATTTATTGCTTGCTGCATGGTGCCAACTTTGCTTCAGGCAGTGTTCTCAGTGATTTTCTAGCAGAAAACTCCCTTTTTTGTCACTCTGTGGGATTTGGAAAGACTCCAGCAAACTACCTGCAGAGTCCCTTGGTACACACAGCGCTCATTCGTGGATGAATTCGTGAAAATCAGCCATAACGACATGAACATGTTGAGAAGCAAAAAACAAAGAGTTGTAATAATAATTAGCAACAAGTATTAATAACTTTTAATAACTTTAAAAATGGATTTGGGTGTAAGTTTATTTCATGCTTTCATTAAAAACAAAAACACCACATATTAATAATTTTAGGACACTGAGACTAATAAATGACCAAATGTGACTCTGTGGCAGTAGAATGCCAATTCAGGAAAACTCACATTTAGACCTTTCCCTCTTTCTTTACATGCAATACAGTAAAGATTTTAAGGCTCTTATAGGTAGCAGCACAAATGAGATTCTCCTGGGTTAGTTAAATTACTGAAAAAAAAAAACTGTTAAAATGGGACTTGTTCGTAATGATTTCTCTTCTTATTCATTGACTGCCCCTTGAATCACAGTCTGGTTTAATTGGTGGAACATATTGGACTTTTTCACACCACACCACATAAGCCAGACTGGCCCAAGTGGAAAAAACAGCCAGCTCACTGGGCTGTGACTGCTGCGGAGTTGGTGGGAGGAGTGTCAAGTCACATGTACAGAAAGGATCCCTTCAGGCCATCCGGCCCTTCTATTCATGCTCAAATTCCTACTGTGTGACCTACTCTGTAGGGATTAAAACAGTATCACTGTCCCAATTAAGAATGACATGAGTTTATTAACACAGATGAGGGTGGTGAATAGATTAAACAAGTAATGCAGTGATTGTTTGCATTTCTTACAACTTCGTCTATTTTAGAAAAATACTTTTGTACCACTAGTTAAATCATGAATTGACTGATTAACCACATATTTTGGAAAGCTGAGGTCAATTTCACAAGCCATAGCCATATTTCCACACAAGCTGAATCAAGAACTCACTTAAATAGAACATTTCTGACAAAGTGAAGCAGACTGAGAGACCTCAAAAAGCAACACAGCATGCCACGATCTAAAAAAAAAGCTGTGAAACAAAGTTATTACCTCTATCAGTCAGGAAAGGGTTACAAGCCATTTCTGGGCTTTAGACTCCAGTGAACTATGGTGAGAGCAATTATCCACAAATGGTGAAAACACAGTGGTGAATCTTTCCACGAATGGTTGGCCAAAATTACTCCAAGAGCGCATTGACAACTCAACCAGGAGGTCACAGAAGAACCCTGAACAACACGTAAAGAACTTCAGGTGTTAAGGTCAGAGTTCATGATTCAATGAGAAGAAAGAGACTGGACAGAAATTGTATCCACAAGTTTCAAGGAGAAAACCACTGCTGCCCAAAACAAACACAAACGATTGTCTTACATTTGCTGAACCACGAGACTTGTGGCAAAATATTATTTGGACTATCAAGACAAGAGCTGAACTCTTTGGAAGGTTTGTGTCCAGCTACATCTGGTGCAAAACTTTGCATGGCATTTTATAAAAAGAACAACATACCAACAGTCAAACATGGCATTGGAAGTGTAATAGTGTGTGACTGCTTTAGGACCTAGACAAATTCCCAAAATTGATGGAACCATAGATTCTGCATTCAGCACGTCCGACCGTCAGTTTGTACCCTGAAGCTCATCTGTATGTGAGCTCTGCAAAGGCAAAAAATGTAAAAACACACCAGCGAATTCACCTCTCAATTGCTAAAAAACCAAAATAAAGCAGTTTGAGTGGAGTAGTCAAAGTCCAGACTTTGAGACTTAGATGCTTTAGTGTAACCTTAAACAGGCCCTTGGTGCTTGAAACCTGTACAACAAGACTGAATTCAAAAAGAAGAGTTGCCCAAAATTCTTCCACAGTGATGTGAAAGTCTCATTGACAGCCATCAAAAATGCTTTATGGCAACTCCTGCTGCCAAGGTTGCCACAACCAGTTACTAGATTCAGGGATGAAGTACTTTTTCACAGCCAGGTAGGTAGGTTCTTAATAAGTGAAATCATCATTTGAAAAACTGCATTTTATATTTACTCAGGTTACCTTTGTCCAATATTAAAATCTGTTTGATGATCTGCAACATTTAAGTGTGACGGATATGCAAAAAACTAAGAAATTCAGAAGGTGCCAAACACTTTTTCACAGCACTGTATGTTTCCAGTGATCATTTGTTAATAGTTTGTTTTTGCAGCAAGCGCCTTTCCAGAATGAATATGAATTAATGAAGGGACAATTCAGCTGTACTAAAAGCGATGAACACAATGCTACACAGTACCTATAAATATATGCCTGCCTAGTGATTCAGGGTTGAAGTGATGAAAATGGAAAGAATAACTTTCACCATCTGCCGGTGCAAACTGCGGAAAGCGTCTGCACACAAACACTCCGAGCTGATGTCGCGAAGCTGTCTTTCTCCACATGCCTGAGCTCATCATGAAAGGTGTTACAAAAACAGCACGTAGATTGTTTACTCTAAATTCTAGTCGACAAACATATCACAAAGTGGTGGGGAACCGATATGATTAACCTAAATTTATTCACAACTTTATGTCTTGGTTGTAATCGTGATGAATGAATGAAGAAATCCCGAGTGAGACGCGCTCCCTTTGAACAAGTCTTTTGGTTGACATAGTAAACATGGCCAGTAAACAGTTCCATAATCATAAATTATAAAACAACAACGCTGTAACTTACATTTGGAAAGAAGCGCCACGTCAGGGACGAATCACTGCGTCACTGCACATGCTGGGGGAACACTATTTATATGCTTTGCTTTTTTTTGACAAACGACGCTGGCTTTGTTCAGTGGCAGAATGGCTCACCTAAATACAACGGAGCAGCTGCTGTCTCCTTTGATTTCTTGTCTATCACAGCATATGATTGCTACTCAGCACCTGCTAAGCATTCGTGATGTGGGAGTGCCTGTGAAAATACAAACATATGTACAGAATTTTTGATCTTCCTGTTTAAACTCTCAGTTCAGCCCTGTTGTAGAGGTGCAATGCTAAATTTTAACGTAAAATAAACAGGAGGCCTGCAGACTGTTTAAAGCACTCCACATGAGGCATGTAACATATGAGGGCCTTACAAGACTAAGTGGGAAAAAGCCATGGAATAATTTTTGCCCACAGGGCTGGCTGATCTGCCTTTGAAGAGCTGAGAGGATGAGAACATACAGACATGCCAATGGTTACACATTAAGGTTCTGCAGCTGTGTTTCACAGTAAAGTGACACATTTTAGCTTTATTTGAAGTATTACAGGATAAACATGCACATGTTATATAATATTCATCATCATTCCTTAAAGACATTCAGGGTAACGCTGTTTGTGATGATAGCTCATAAGCCTCAGCCTTCTACTATCACTTCAGAGGGAACCTACAAGTTTGCCTTGAAGAAGTCCAGCTTCAAATTTTCATCCTTGGACAGCTTTGCATGTTTCACAGCTACAAAATCCTTATTTATCTTATTCTGGCTTTCCATGCAGCACTCCACTTCATTCTGAGTCCTGAGTCCGAAACAAGCTGTCTCTTTGCAGCTCTCTGTCTCTTTCGTCAGATTTCCTGCTGCTTTGCGTCGTTACAGCAGCACTGCCTCCTCTGCTGCTTGTGTGCAGGTTCTGAAAACAATCTGCAAAAATACTATCAAACATTGTTTCTCGTTCCTGATTAAAATGGTGACTTCTCAAATCCATCCATTTATGTTTGAGACTTTCAGTTCAATATGTTACTTGAAAGCGGACGGCACATTTGCAGCCTAGCTGAGAAACCTACTTCATACTTCACATTTCTTGCCTTCATGGACAAGTGCATTGGCTTGAGGATGAGGCTAGACTGATAAAAAGACACTGCACGCACAGTAGTATACTGTATTTTTGGACCATAAGGCGCATTAAGAGAAACAAAACAGTCAGATAAGTCAAACTTTACTCAACTTATTCTTCTTGCTTCCTCCACTTCTGCACTATTAATTCATTAATGTTGAATTCTTTCTCAGCTGCTTTATTCCCATGTTGTTGCAGTATATTCGGGAGACAGGCACTATCTCTACTTTTAAGATTAGGCTTTAAACTTTCCTTTTTGCTAAAGCATACAGTTAGGGCTTAATCAGGTGGCCCTGAATCCTCCCTTAGTTATGTTGCAATAGGCGTAGGCTGCAGGGGGATTCCTATGATGCATTGAGTTTTTCCTTTTCAGTCACCTTTCTCACTCGTATTGTAGATTGATTATCTCAGTTGTTCTCCTGACTGAAGTTTGGTTGGTTTACAGCATCCTGCCATGCGATTGCATTTGTCCCTAACCATAGGGAACCCTCACATCAACTTTTATCGAGTGGAAAAAGTTAGTAGTGTAATGCTAACATATGTGTGTTGCTTGCGATCACGTAGCACATCATTATATACCAGCTAGTCCAACTTCAGTAACCCTACAAACGTCACTGCTGTTTAGTTTTCTGTCTTCATTCATGTTAGAAGTGATAACAGAGCTGTACGTTTATTTTTTTTTTGAGAAATTTCTCAGTCAGAACACGGTAGATCATGTTTAGGTGAAAATTAGTGAGCTAATTTCCTGCTAACTTCTAACGCTGTTAAATTTAATAAATTCTGTTTTCATGGATGCCTGGATGTTAAATTTAATTGTTACAGCTGGTAAAGCAGCAACGCTAATCATTTTACTAAAGATGAAAGAATTTAGGTTTTTAACTTTCAGTGATGCCACAGTGTTCATTTGAAAACTTTGGGACCTGAAGAGGACGAAGTTTTGGACACAGATTACTCCGCAAGGCTCGTGACTACGGTAGCCATAATGCTCCAACAGTCCATCAACCGATGCAGCTTCGTAGCTTATCAAGGTGATACTAAAGCATTTTTGACAGATTTTTGAGCGCCGTGTACCACATAAAATCGGTTTGAGGTCAGCAAGCACAACCAAAAATCATACATTAGGTGCACTGACAATTTTTGAGAAAATTAAAGGATTTTAAGTGTGCCTAATAGTGCGGAAAATGTGGTAGTGTTTTCTTTTTTCCCCAAAAAATGGAAAGCAAATTTAATTTTACTTCATAATCAACAAAACTTAGAAAGTACTCCTGAACAGAGCAACAGAAAAATGTAGGATGTGGCAGGTGATAGGTGTGTTAAAAAAACAAAACAATGAAAACCCATTTAGAGTAATTTTTGTCTTAAAGAGATAAGATGTACATACACTCACCTTATTTAAAACTATAGGTATGTAACATTGTAACAAACGAGAGAAAGCAAAATTGCTCCATTTTAAATTGTGCCGTCTGAGCCAAACAGAAACACAGCCAAACAATTACACTATCGCGTCATTTTCCTGTAATATTTTTTTCATGTGCAGCTGCAAGAGGTGAATCAGTTACGAAGGATTCACTCCCTTGCCAACATTTCTGTCTGTCTTTTCAAAACCTGCACGGCCATTCTCTCATGCACTTACAACTGGATTGTAGCTCAGTAACAGCACCAACAAATAAATCTTGATAGGACCTTTTTCAGTTTGTTTGGCTTTCAGCTATGTCTGGTTTACTTTAGCTCATCTGACACCTCAAATACTGTCTCTTTTTCCACAAACTCTAATGTCTTTTTACTCTGGCAAATTTTTCTGCTTTTCCAGCTGCAAGGAAAAAAAAAACTAATTCTGTTGCCTCTCTGTTAATTTTCCTGTTTTTGCGGGGAAACAAATGTATACTGGTAAAGGAAACATTAATAGCAGATGCAATGCTCACTGTGATGGATAACCCAAAAAGTAACTATATTACCAAGGGCTTATGTTCCCCAGTTTCATAATCTGCTTACACACATCAACCTCACTGCCATGTGCAGCAAGTTTCAGAGCAGAAATTTTCACATTGGTGAACACAGCACTTTGGAAACATAAGAATGGCCTCTGCATAACAAATTGAACTCAAGCTTTAAGCATGTTGCAGTTAAGTAAGCGAATTGAATATGATACTGCAAAACTGCAGTGCCCTAAAAGTGGTAGGCATCATCTTTGGAAAATGGCTACTTGTAGGATTCAAATTTCAGTGGAACAACTAGAAAAACAAGTGTACGCATTACACGGCTACACATCACGTGTCAGTCAACGAGCAGCTTGGCAGACATCTTTAAACAGAACTTTAAAAAAGCTGAATTATTCTTGTGGAGACTGATTCGGCCACAACCTTAATAAATATGCAAAACAATATGCACCGCAATAAGTAACAATATGCCTTGTGCAAATGGGAAATTGGAGGATAAAATCTTGCAACACTCAATATGCCTGTGTGGATGAAATCAGTTAAATAAATCATACAGCTTAGTTAATTCAGAAAATTACAAAAAACGCTCGCTGGCTGTAAATATAAAGGGCAGTTCTGTTAGCATTTGTGCCAGAGATGCAGGAAAACAGTACTCTGCAGATCCTGCAGAGCCAGTAGCAATTACAAAGAAAAGACATTGGTTTTTGATGATGCTGAGGATATGGAGATCACTTCCACTCGGCTAAGTGAGTCATCCAGCCTTTTCAGCTCTTTGACAGGCAAAAAACCCCACCAGCTACCTTGTTTGTTCCTGTCATGTCTGTTACTGAGACTGTAATGCTCAGAGTGCCTGTGTGTATGTGTGTGTGTATGTGTGTCTGTCTTGCTGTGCGTGTGGTTTAATTTAGAGATACAGTACTTTATGGCATACTCGCATGAATCTTAAATCCTGTAGAAAAACTGACTTTGGTTTGTGCAGAACGGAGCACAGTTACACAGCTTGAAGGCTGTACAGTAAAGCTAAAGTATGGCTTCTGCCAAGCTATCTATATCATTTAAAGCACTGACACACTGTTCATCTTCATGATCTCAAAGAGATCGTGGAAACTCTTTCTTGGAGGAAGGAGAAAACACTGACTTCATGAACTGTGGGTTGTGGGAAGGTTCAGTTACACGGGGACCCAATCCTAGCAATTAAAAAGAAATGAGCAAATAAAATCAATGAGGATCACTTACGCTGTGGTGTCAAAGGACTCACCAGAGGACAACACAAGTCTATATCTTAATTAGGAGAAATAATGTGTTTATGGGCCCCTCACAGGGAAAGAATCTAACAAAGTACAATGGTCTTTACAAATCACACCTAATTTAAAGCTAAAAGAGTTCATTAATTCCACTGGATATCCTTTCAAGTATGTTTACTAATCCCCATACTCTGTTCAGGCACACATCATCACTGTAAAACAGTTTTTGTGTAAAGCTCTTCATTATTTAGTGGGGGGTGCAAAAGCACACACATTTTAACTCTGCTGAACTTTGTGGGTGCAGCCAACTGAACACCACTGAAAACTGTTCACGATAACAAATAGAGAGACAAAAAACCCCAGCCCTTCTTTGGTTATTATTTCTATACCTGTATTATATAGTAATAAGTTTACTTTATGTAAATACCAGACATTAAAAACCTCCATAAAAATAAAAATGATTTATTTTTAAGCTTAATTTAAGGAAGCAGATGTGGCTCCGAACGAGCATGAGTCTCTCAATGGTAGTAAAGTGTTGCTACCGGCAACAGCAATGTGGATTAAAGTCCATGCAGCATCATCCAGGACTGAAATATGAAAGAAATGGAAGAAGATGCAGCTTCTGTAGTGGCTACTTTAGAGATGCTCCAAAAGTAACTGAATCCTAATCAGCTGCATCTTAAAATACCCAGCTAAGCTTATTAAGAGTTATATTTACAGCTTGGTCACGGTCACACAGGCCAGGTTGAAAAAATGTGTATTCCCTAAACAAAAACCTCCTTTTGATTTCTTCACTGCAAAAACTCAAAATCTTACCAAGTATATTTGTCTTATTTCTAGTCAAAAATATCTCATTACACTTAAAATAAGACAAATTTAGCTAAGCAATAACATTTCAATCAGACATATGAACTTGTTTTAAGACAGTGAATCTTGAAACTAGAAAATTTCCACTTTTCTTATTGGCAGATATTTTACACTTAATACAAGATATTTTTTGCTTTAAATAAGTGCAAAAAAATCAGTGTTTGTTTGAAAGCTGATTGCTTACATCACCCAAAGTTTGCATAAAAGATCCTGACTTGTCTGGCAACGTTCACCATTTTACTCTACAAGCCAAAATGCAAGCTGGCATGTTCATTTGTAAAATTACTGCTGCAACCAGCACATGTGAATGGTGCCCATTTCTGGTTTATGTTGCATTTAGCAGTAGTTTGTGAGTCAGTTCAGCATCTTCCATATAAATAACTGTTTGAGGCCTGTGCCCGAATTATTGTTGAGTTTCCGCTTTCATTGTACAGTGGGTGATGTTCAGGATTAGGAAAATTAGACAACAAATTATCACTAGATCCTTTCATTCAAACATTGGGACTTTTAGTCTTGAAAAATCAACACAATAGCAGCTAAAAAGAGGTGTCAAAATACAAATAAATATGTGTCCATCTTTTGTTGTGGTGGCCTGTCAGTATTTCCACTCTCAGAGGGTAGAATCAGTGATAACAGTACAGGATTTATTATTTGAACTTCGTCATGTAATTTTGGTGACTGTCAGTTTTCTCTGCAACTGTGCCTACGTCCACACGTACACAGGTGACTTACGAACTCAAAATTTCGACTTATTAAATCTAATTTTTTTAGCACTGCCAATCAGCGATCTACGTGAATGACGTCATTTCCTTGTTACACTGAAGCTGAAGCCCTCGGCTACAAATGCTACAGCTAAGCTACCGGTATTACATCCAGTCATGAATGCACAGATTGCTGACTGTTTTCAGCGTGGCTTCACGAATGATGAAATCCTTGTGTTATTAGCTGAATCCCATGGTTTTACTATCAGCAAACGTACTCGCGAAAGCGCCAATTTGTTACACCGGTTTTGAGTGCGCGTTCCTCTGCGCCATATACTTCCAGGTAACAAGAAAGTGACCTCATTCATGTATATTAGTGATTGGCAGAGCTAACTCAAAATTTCGAGTTGACTCGAAATTTTGAGAAAAGTAAATAGAAATTTCGAGTTTCTCCAAAATTTCGAGTTATGGATACTTGATTTTTTATTTTTTTTTTAGTGGCGGAAACGGGCTTCCATACATAGGTGTGGAGAAAGGCCCAAATGCAATGAAAAAGCTGTGCTTTCATAAATACATGTATAGGTGTTTTATAAACTCTTAAAAGCTAACTACCTAAGCTAATAAAAGGAAAGGCAGCAGATTTAAAATTTTGTCTCTAAGTTGCATTGCTGTTTACAGTTGGCTAGCCTTAGTTTGTTTATCAGTGTTTAGTCGCCAAGTTTGCAGATTCAATTGCATTTTTAACACGCAGGAATGAAACAGTAAGTATGTCGAGTGTAACTGATAATATTAGCTGGGGTTGCTGGGGCATTGAACAAGAACATTAAACTAGAATTAGGCTAATTAGCTGAAAATACTGAAACCACCCATCAAGCTCTTTTCACGTTGAGACTGTGAAATGTGAAATCCAATGACAAGCCTGACATTTGGAGTTACAGCTGCAAAACAATTTCAAATCTTCTATTTAAGAAAGAGGTTAACAGTCAATTATTATCCGTCTCTAATTTTAGCCACATGTAGCTGAAACATTATGTTACACTGATAACACTCGCTTGTCAAAAATGACGTCGTTCACATTGTAGCCTGAGCCCAAAAAGCTACTGTAGAGTTTGAATAATAGGACGCGTGTCCCTTCCTCTTTCTCTCTCTCCGTCTCTCTGAGGGTATTTTAACAAGGTGCTGACAAGAAAAATGATAATGATGTGTCTGTCATGATGCAGAGCTGGGTAAATTTGTCACAATGGCAGGTGACTGATGGTCTAGGATCATCCAACGGCCAAACCCTGAATTCTTTCCCCGAACACACGCGCAGACACACACACATGTAGACGCACACAAAAATCACTCAGCACGGGTAGCTACAAGCAGGTAAATCACTTTCTTCCTCAGGTCTATCCTCATTGTTCATGAACTGTCTGTCTTTTTTTTTCCCGTCTGCAAGTCACAATGTCATTACAGTAACCTTTACAAAGTGTAAACTACTGTACTGTGACTGTAACTTTATATGTATGGAACCGATGCTGTGATCATTCTTCTTCTGCATAGCAATATGTAGGCTACATCAAAGTATTCACCAAGGTCGTTACTGCTTCAATGCTACACAGATTTCCGGGATAAAGCTGTGTTCCTTTCTGCCTTAATGCTCGCATAGGCACAATGTGATGCTGACATCTTAACATGCAAACGTTTTTTTTTTTTTATGTGTATAATAAAATCAGCAGTTGGTGTTAATTTGTATGATTGCCAATATTTTAGTTTCCAATCTCATGGTGAGGCATTGTCAATGTTAAGAGACGTTTTAATGGTTCTGTAAAGCATTTAGAGCCACCTCTGTCTTTTATTCAAAGCCAAGGCATAGGCCATTTTCACAGCAGTTACTCTCATATGAAAAGGTAGGTAAAAACCAACTGTTATAAGGACATTATGAAGGTTATGTTCTGCGTTTACCTGCTATTTCAGGTCAAAATGACTTCTTTGAAAAAAAAACATCTTGTGTAATCTTTATAGAAGGTAAATATTTCACTACCTATTCTTGTCTAGTACTAATGAGATTCTGTCTTTTGATGTTTATAATATTAATAATTAAATAGGGTTAGGTTAAAAAATGTAGAGCAAGGTGTACAGAGCATTGCATAGATGAGATATATTTAATCTATATTATAATTGACCTACTTCATAGATTAAATATAATATTAAATTATTATTGTACAAAAAAAACCCTCCCAAACAACTATTTTAAAAAGCTTGTAAAATATATTTTTCCAACTTACTTTTAAAAAACCTAACTATAAAGTTGTTTTTTTTAATAGCCAACATTCTAAAATCCCACAACACCCAAACCATCATCGAACAAACAAACAGATAACAATCTAATAACACCAAAAATAAAATTACAGAACCTTGTTTTACATTTTAAACAACTCCAGAGACACAACATATCGCATGGCAGATAAATACTGATTGTCACTTTCTCAACAAACAGGAGACGTGAAGCAACCTTTATGTGTCGAGAGAGAAAAAAAGGCCGAAGTCACTGTGAGTTTTGTGTTTGGTGACTGAGGAGACAAGCAAAGAATATTTCCATAAATATTTAAAGAGAAAGCAGGAAAGCAACGCTGTTTCCATACAGTGATGGAGTCATGCTTATAAAAATCTGTCTTTCAAGGTTTAGATACACTGAAGTGCAAAATAACATGTAGCCAGAACCTGATTATTGCGACAGGATTTTATTTCTATTATTCTAAATTACATGTGTAATAAGTTTAATAATGTTAATGCCAGTAAGGTGGCAAATCTACTGGCATTTAGCAAAGTCTGGTTAAGCCAGAGTATTGTCAATATAAGAAAAATCCTTCTCAGGAAAGAAGATAAATGAAAAAGAAAAAAAATTCAAAAATAAATTATTTGAAACCAAAAAACTGAAAACATTCGGTCTGTCAGTTATTACCTGGCAAATAAGCCAAAGGTGAAAACAAAATGTTCACAAATTGTGTCAGTTTTTTCCGTCTTCTTCAATGTAATTACAGATCACATTTCCATGGTGAATATCAGACATACAAGGCATGTAAGTCATGACATTATGAAGAGCACTACTCTTGCAATTACAGAGTGACTCAATTTAGTTTTGCAAACACATTAGTAAATATTTCATTTGGCTTGCTAAATTTGGTAAAGTAAACCTAAATTTGGGTTTATTCATTTGATTTTAATGAAAATAAAGAAACAACACTTTATAAATTATTATTTTTTCTCTTCATTGTCTTGCTGTGGAATAATGAAACAGCGTTGAGCTTCTCCTGTGGTCATACAACTACTGATACCATCAATGGCATCCATAGTGACATTTAAACCTGAGCAAAGGCCACAGGTAAATGCCACTAGGGGGGTTCTGAAGGCGCTGCATTTAATCTAACCTCCCTTAATAGTTGATGATTTGAAAGGAGGACAATGACAGATTGTGTGGGGGTTCAATCCATAAGTTTTTATAATGTAAAGATGTGCTTCAGTGGTGAGAACTGACCTGTGATACATTTAGAAGTTGCCTCTGAAAGGGAGATCAATATTTCTTGTAAAGTGCATAGTAAGCAATTTGCAGTACAGTACTTTAGCAACAGATAACAAATACAAAATGTCACCAGACATCAAAAGCAAATCTTTTGTAGGAAAAAATAAACATCCCTTGGGTTCTGCATTTCTAATTATAATACTATGAAACACGCTGGCTTTCCAAAGCAGAACCCATGTCTGCACAAAATAAGGGATTTAGAATTTTTTTTTTTTAAAAAATACACTTTTTCTGACACCCCAAGGGTGTTTGGGTCTAACTAGATTCATCATTCTGTTGCAACAACAGCTTTTCCCATTACTGTCAAGCACATCATCCCTTTGCGACAATAGATTTTCCTCTTCACAACCAAACGAGACACTAACTTTTTAACACATGTCATAAAGCTGTGAGACATCTCATTCAGTGCATGGGGGCCCATGTTGATCTGAGACTTCAGACGTGCCATTGGAGAGAACAAACGGTACGTCATCTCATGGTTTCTCAAATGACAGGCTTGTCACAAAACAGCGGAAAGCTTAGAAGTGCAGTTCGCTTGACACACAGTCTTTGGGGATGTCTCTTAAAAAATGGTGCCCCATTTAAAAAAAAACAAAAAAAAAACTGTTAGTGTGGGTGGGAGGCTGGGATTGGGGTACATAACAAATAAAGCACTGGGCTACAAAAGATCCAGAGGGAACACTCTATATGCCTTCTTGGTATCCATTTAACAGGAGGGCTTACAGCAGCCGGCTGCTTACAGCCAAACTGAAGTGCTATATTACTCACCATGCTCAGCTGGAAACACTATAGAAAATGTGTTTGCCTAGGATCTACTCTCCTTTATCAATCCCAAACAGCAGGGACCAGAGCTTTAAGCACTATGCCAGGGTTCCAGCAATAGCAAACAACATTTCAGACAGAAAAAGAAGAAATGGTTTCACAAATAAGATTTCAGTTTTGTCTCTGTAAATCCTTTAAAGCTGAATCTATCACAGCGCATCCTACTGAATTCCCATCGAGACTATTCAAAGGCGCTGCCTTAGAAAAGAAACATGCAGACTTAGAAGTACAAGCTCAAGTTTGAACACGAGCTGGCGAACCTGCAAAGAAAGAGAAAATGAAAAAACAGGTGCAAGGGCACTCGATTCAGATCTTACCAATGAAGAGGTTCCATTCAGAATCGAGGTCTGCCTGGTTTGCTAGACAGCCTCTCATTACGTTGTGACAGTAGTTGGGACAGGGTTTGAGCCCAGGCATTCCTCGACAGTATGGACAGTACAGCATCCTGGTCAAGGCTTTAACACATGCTGGAGCTACATTCACCTGCAAAGCAAAGGGAGGCTTTTTCAGTTATTTCAGGTATTGAAATGGTTAATTGTTTCTAAGGAAGTTAAAATATTTGATGGTAGTCAAAATTTTCCATAACATTGAGAGGTTTCTACCAGCACCAGTAGTACCAGCGCCAAAGCATCAGCAGGCAAAAACGCAGTTCCTATATGAAATTATAGAGATGAGGGAAGTCGGACGGACACTACACTCTATTGCATATCCTGAAGCTTGAAATGTGGAAATCCACCGGCTGAAACTGCATGACAAGGTTTA
Source organism: Hemichromis elongatus (assembly GCA_015108515.1). Taxonomy (NCBI): domain Eukaryota; kingdom Metazoa; phylum Chordata; class Actinopteri; order Cichliformes; family Cichlidae; genus Hemichromis; species Hemichromis elongatus. The sequence goes on from VUQR01036347.1 coordinate 38,995, forward strand.
CATCTCTGTCCATCTCCATTTATTGTGAAGGCTGTGCCTTTTGTTGTTGGGCCATGTAACCGTGCTGGCTTGAGTAAAAGTGACAGGATTCTCACATCTGCTTCCCCTCAGAGGTGGGGATGCAGAACGGGGAGTACATCTGATAATTGGCCTGTCAGCCTCTGTATTCATGGTTGACTTTAGATTTTGAACAGCACACACTGGAGACGTCTAGTGTGTGTGTGTGTGTGTGTGTGTGTGTGTGTAGGAATGGTTTCCAATTGGTTAGCAAAGCAGGATAGTTCAAAGTAAAGCTAACTAAGTCAAAAAGTGACGTGTCCTTACACTTAAGCAATGAAAGATAATTCAGCAGCTCTTTGGTTTAGCAGATATTCAATATATACTAACAATATCAAGATAAGTATGTGGAAAAATATTGATAAAATATATGTAATATAGTGTATAAGCCAGGTTAACTCAGTTCATTTTGATTCATGTTTTAAAACAGTCATGACATATTTCACTTATTTTATTAGTCTGAAGAATCATAGCATTTTGATTCATTATTTTCACTTATGTATCGCGTTAGTGCTACTTAAACTGTTAATTTTGGCACTGTCAGACAAAAATTAATAAATAAATAACAAAGGCAGACAGCACAAAGCCTGTGACGAAAATAAAATAATAAGAATAAAGGAAGATAAAAATGAGAGGGAACTGAAAAGAGGAGAGCACATTAGTGCACTACTGCAGCTCCATGGCAACATCTAAGGCTTTGCCATGACACTACATACAGCCTGCGTCTGTTTTTAACATTTCAGCTCGTCTTTGATTTCAATCATACCATGACCAGACCACCTGTGTGTGAAAGTGTGAGTGTGAGATATTGGGGGAGGGAGGGTGGGGGGAGACAAGAGCGACGTTAGAAAAAAGGCAGAGAGGGGGATACAGAGAAGCACAAGGCAGAGATGAGTGCTATTAATGTATTTGCTTCCACTGCTGCTCGGCACCAAGCAACAAGGATCAAATGAACCATCTTTGACATTTGCAATCTGCCAGTGACATCACGCGATGTCTTGTAAGAAGGCCATTAAACCGGGTTGCTAGCTGTCAGTTGTAGCGCTGCGTGTCATCCGCTGGTATGTGTTCTTGTAAATTGTTTATATCGCTCTGGGAGTGTAGCGAACATATGGGATTTTTTCAGGAACAAGGTTCATTTGACAACACATTTGAAAGCTGACATGCATGGGAAACCACAGTGTTACGTTTGAAACCGTTAAAAATATAGGACATTACTGCGTTAGAGACAGATTTAGGAGGATATCACTACTGGAGAGCTGGAACACACACACACACATTTATAAATAAATCTCTGTGTGTCTGTTTTTTTTGCTATTTTCTACTCACACCCCACACTTATGGTGCCCTAATGAGGAGTCGTAGATGTTAAAAATATATTAATAATCAGTAAAAATCTGCTTACAGCTACATTACTATGTCTTATAACCCATTTAAAAATGAATAGTGGTGTAAAGTAAAATGCTGCTAATCGACATATTTATAAATAATTCATATATTTATTATGTTGTTTGTTTTTTAAGTGACATACTGTACGCCGTTCAGTGTACTGTTATAGGAGCCTACTATAAAGCTTCATGGAACACTTGGCGTAGAGCAATTTTGTAATTTAATTTCTACATTTTCTGATTCACAAACTGAGCTCAAGGAAGTTTTTTTTTTTTTTTTTTTTTAAAAGAAACATTAGAGCAAA
>VUQR01036348.1:13231-25693 GCA_015108515.1 Hemichromis elongatus
CCTATATATAGATGGAAACAACAGGGAAGAAATATGGAAGAAAAGAAAGTGTGTGTTCTCCAGCTGTCCTTGTTAGTTTTGTTTGTCAGTGTGATATCCTGGCGTCTGTTGTTTTATCTGTGGTTATTTACTTGATAATGGTCCCCTCTTGTGGTGAAGCAAAGTAATTACAACCTGACCTTAGCATCACACACACAGGAGCACTGACATGTAAAAGCTATAACAGACTAAAAGCCTGAAGCTTTGAAATGGATCGTTTGGCTCTGCCAGACAGACAGTCACTAGTTCTCCAGCTGCAGGAATCGCACACTCAGCTTAAAAGGACCCACTATCAACACTCTGGCCAGTTATTGCCACAGATGGGAACTGCTATCACGCGCTGTATGCACAACCTCAGTCGCTTCCACCATTATGTAGATGTGCCAGTGAGCCACATCTCTCTCTCTCTTCTCTCTCTGTCTCTCTCCCTTTGGCCTGCCTCTCCATGTCACCCGGCTTCCTGTCATCCACAGCTTCACTCTGAAGCCTCGTGGATGATTTGAATGGCTCGCATGCTGAATGAAAGCCCAGAACCATGCACACATTCTCACACACACACACAGTTTACTGGGTGTGTCATGTTTCTCACAAATGTGTCTCGATGGTTCTGGGTGAGCTGCCATTGACACGCACACACTCTCACACGTGACTGTGTACTAAAAAGAAAGCATGCTCGACAGTGTATGTGGAACAAAGACGTATGTGATGCGGTGTGTGTGCGTGTTGATCTCTGTGCAGTCGGACTCAGAAGAAGGCAAATCTGCATGTGTTTGATAAAATGTGCTAAACACCCGTAAAGACGTCAGTCTTCTGTCCTTCTGTGTGTATTTGTATATATGCAAGGTTGTACTTTTGTAGTAAGTGGGAGGTGAATGTAAAGAAACGTCAGCCATGTGAACGTTCAGCTTCTTTCTCACTTTCTTGCTATTAAACAGTTCCAGTGCATCTTCTCCACAGAGCTCATGCTTGTTTAGTTGTGATGATGTGACAGAACATTTTACGTCTTACCCAAAAACTTCCTTTTGTCTTCTTTTTTCAAATCCAGCATTCGATTTTTCTTTCTAAAAAGTGGTTCCGGTTTGAAACATAATGCCCACAGGAGGGCAAAGCAGCACGAGGGGCGCGCTCGCATTGGTGCAATCATGAAAACGTAAACATGTCTTTTAAAAGATCAGGAACGATTTGTAGTTTGTGAAGACGGCACAGAGAAGCTGCCACAGCTTGGCTCTCTGCTTCTCTAAACCCCAGGAGTTTGCAAACAGAGATCACGCAGTAGCACGACGAGGCTTTCAAGTCTCTGCCATCATTACTTTTCAGTTTTTGACGAATTTTTGGGACCCAAGTTGAGCCAAACCCCCTCACCCTCACCAACCGGTCCAGTTGTAAAGCTGTAAGTTTGGTTCCTGGAGAAAAATAGAACGAGAGCGTTGACTCTAAAGTGGCACAAGGATTCATGTTCTTAATATCTAACCAGACTTGCTTGCTACTCTGACCAAAACTGTTGTGCCCATTATATGCTGAATATAAATTGCTGGGCACAATGCTCACTAAAATAAGGTATTTTAGTTGCACTTGGATGTTGGATGAAGAGATTAAGTCACCAGGTTTTTACCTAAACCAATCTAGCAATGACTAAAACATAGAAAATATAAGAACAAGGATGATGGACATGGCTCTGATTACAATTGATCACAAAATAGCAAGACGGGAGAAAAACCGACGGAAAACGAGCTGAACATTCATGTGTTTGGAGTCCACTCATGCCGAGAGGGAGTGTAATGTACGTTGGGCATCGGCTCATGTGTTGATGAAGCACTGGGCCTCAGTGCGTGGGTTGGTGTTCCTGACACTGTCCTTTGCTCTCAGATGGCTCTCAGCGCTCAGCTTCTTTGCCCAGTAAATCCTCCAAGCGTGGTAAGGCCCAGAGCATCCGGGAACTCCCGGCAAAACCACCTTAACTCTGGCTTTTAACACACTGGCGACGTCCTGGAGGCCCTTTCACCAACGCACCCTGTCTGCACTAACACGTGTGTCTGGGCGAGTGTGTGAGCTGCAAAGAAAATATAATTCATCATAACAAGTCATTTTAATGGAAAGAAATGTAATATCTCCAGTGCAAAGTAGGAAGTGCACACTAAGGTGTAAAGCCAAAGAAGGGCTTGTCCGTATTTTGCCTGTTGTTCATTCTGAGATGAACATTTGTGCAGCTTCTGAAATTATAATGTGTGTAGCTCAGGGACTTATGTGATCAAACAGAACCACTGTGCTGCTCTAACATACTGAGCCATTTCTGAGCCAAGCTCTCTTTGTAGCTTGTCTGTTTCATTGTCCATTAGATTTCCTGTTTTAATACTCTGAGCTCCACACGTCTCAGTAGCAGAGGGATGTTTACGTGTTATTGGATTTTAATAATGCTCTTTGAATATGAACATTTTTCACAAATGTAATTAACTAATTAACTTCTTATGACACTTTGCTCATTTTAGCTAGTCGGTTTTAGCTTTTCGGCTAGTTTGGGCGCAGGTTTGGCTCAGCGGGCGAGCGTATGGCCGGAGAGCAGCAGGCCCAGATCCGACCCGCTGCATGTCTTCCTCTCTCCCGGCTTTCCTGTCTGTTTTCGCTGTCCTTATCCAGTAAGGGCTCGAAGGCCGAAAAAATAATAGATAAAAAAAAGGATTGTCGTATTTTCCACACTATAAGGTGCACTTAAAATCCTTTAATTTTCTCAAAAATTAGTGAAGTTCAACTTATCTGACTGACGGTAAGCAAGGTAAAGAAATCCTTTATAAAAATTTGACTTCAATTCTTTCAGTTGGTGCCAGAAAGATGATAATGCTCATGTTGTAGCCACTGATTCACGTTTGTTCCCGAGTCGCTTCCTTTTCCTTTTTTCAGTATGGTGATGATGTCATTCTGAAACAAAAAATGTGCATCTGTGACCAAATGGTCTAGAATTTTTGACCGATGAAGGTCATGAACAATATCAGAGCAAAGTGTTAGAAAAGCTTTCACCTGAGAAATCTAAAAGGGCCTCGTTATTAGCGTTCAACAACTTTTTTTTAAACAGTTTAGTCCAACGCCAGACAGAAGACTGAGCATTAAAACCAGAGAGATCCGATTTATGACTACATGAGGAAGATGAAGGAAGGCAGTGAATCCCTCAGCCTGAGAGGGGCAATGGGGATCTTTCTTTATGTACAAGGTTATTTTAAATGTAAGGGGCCCACTAATTGGCCCACAGTTATTGGGCTGTGCAGCGTCAGCGATGTTTCCCTGGTAGTTTTGGCTGCGTTAGGGAACACAATGACTTGATAGGATGACTATATTTCTGTGTGTTTGGGGTTGGAGGCTGGCGTTGGGCCTTCACTAGCCTGATTAAGCCTTTGCATGATAGTGCTTGATACCAGGTTGTTCACCCCTCCTCTATAACTTTCCATATTTAACATCACTTGAACAAAAGATCAGACACAAATGGAACACGTGTGTGCGTGTTGTCAGAGGGGAACCATGGTAAGTTCTCAGGACACGCCTTCACTGTTAAGTGCACATTCAAAACCAACACAAACAAATGTTATCACTAAAGGATGTACCGTTTTCAACTAACCCTGTAATGTGTATTAATGTGTGCACCGTGCTGTATTGTTGCATGTTTTATTCATTCATTGCTGTTTAATTGCACTGATCAAATAACAAATGTTGTGATGGATGTTGACGAGTTAACTGGAGCTTTGGAAGACATTTGCACTGATTCGGTTTATCGCCCTTTATTTCACTGCTTAATGCAAAAGCCCCACTAGGAAAACCAGTGGTTCGAGACTTTAGCACAAACATCACGATTATTGTGATTGTGTGCAGTGAATTAGCCGACTTGTTACCTTTATAAACAGCTGCTTTAAAGATGGGCACCGTTCTGCAGCCTTTCATGGTTGGTCACTGTCTTCAAGGCAACTTTGGTGCATCAAGATGATTAAAGAGCAATAAGACAGGGTCAGCCTGCTGTCAGTATGCTACTGAATGGGTTAATTTGGCAACTACATGCTGTTTGTTTTTAATAAATTGGTCAAATCTGTTGCCTTTCTAAATATACAGAAATGTATATGAACTGAATAGAGTCCAGCCAGAACCTCACAGGTCTGAAACAGAAGGTCCTGATGTAGTTGCTGCAGGACAACGATTAAACGGCATGGTGACATAATCGCTCAGCAACCTTGTCTTCATGTAGAAATATAACCAGAATGCAACCAGCTGAGTCATGTCTAAAGAGATGCTTCTGAGAGAAGTTGCAGTCATTAGCACACACCAGCTCGGATTGATTGTAATTGGCTGATAATCTTTCTGCTTTAGTAAATTAGGGGACAGTTGTTTACAGACCCTTACCTATCTGAGAATGATGGCAGACCAAGTGTGGCTGCAACTGTCCGAAGAGAGTATGCCACTCAGCAGGCGTCCTGTTAGAAACACCATGCAGTCAAACGTGGTCGTTTCAGTCCCAAAGTGGGAAAAATTAAATGTTTTTTCTCCCCTGTTCACGCCGAGGCTGCTGTCCTGTGGTTACTCTGTTGCTGAGTCCTCCTAAGGCCATAGAAATAAATCTGTGCTGAGAATCATTACATTTTTAATTTTTCACTGTCACAGTAAACCGGTTATTTGTTCATCTATGGCTCTAGCTTTAGTATAGACAGCGGCTTTTGTTAAATCACCTTAGTGCTGTTTACAGTGTTAACAAAATTAGAAACTACTACAGACTCGAAGCCTGCTGTCTGACTAAGCATCTTTATCACATTGATTTTTTTTTATCAAAACATTTTATTAGACACAGCCACTGTGACTTACGTTCTGAAACCCTGAGCCATTTGTGCTGTAAAGTTTTATTTTTTATAGGGCTGTCAGCATTAACGCGGCAAATCTAACGCGTTAATCGAGCTTCCCGCGCTAACTCGATTACCGCGTTAGCGCCGTCCAGCCCCACACAAAGGCCATCCACAGTAACTCATTACCGGAGATTTGCCGCGTTAACGCCCTAATTTTTTTTAATGTTTGTGGGGAAACACTTTTGGACTCAGCCTCAAGTGGCCAATTGAGGAACTACAGTTTTTGGAAAGTTGGCTAAATGTATCATCTCTTGAGGGTGGCTGGTTAGTCCACGTGTTAGTGGGATATGAAAACTATCTAAGCATTGTGATGCTCCCTCTAGAAGCTCCATAAGAAGTGTGCCCCTGGGCTCGTTGTTGAAACCAAAAGCTGAATCCAGGTGTCTGTGATTTCACGACAAACGTCCAGTTTCAAATCTTTTCCCTGCTGTGGTGTCAGCTGAGATTCGGCGGTGCAGTTCTGATAGTGAGTAAGATTAGAAATGTCTTCCAGTGCTCCTGTTGGTTCTCCATGTTGCGGGGGAAACTGAGACTCTGACACCAAGAAAACCTCTCGCACTAAAAGCGATTGAAGTCCGAACACATCCTGGGAAACGAGTGCCCCCTCTTCTTCATCTGGCCTGAAAACAAAAGCTTTGCCTTCACTTGTCTTGGTTGTAAGAGTCTCCTTTCCCTAGCTCCACTCCTCTCACTCCCCCATCACCTCCTCTTCCTCTCCTCATGTTAACCCCATTGCTCATTTGTTGTTTGTTCTCTCTCTCTCTCTCTCTTTCTGTTTTTTCTTTTCTTCCCGTCTGTGTAGGCAGCCCGTTGAGTAACTTCTTTGACGTAATTAAACAGCTTTTTTCAGACGAGAAGAACATCCAAGCGTCCCACTCCCCCGGCGCCCCCGCCACGCCTAGCTCCCCCACCAAGCATACCCCCAGCAGCAAGCCCAACCAGCCCCCACCCAATGACTCTAAATGCCCCGCTGGCAAAGACAAAACAAAGATGGCTGCCAGCAGCAGGACACAGGAACAACCTTAAGGAGCGGTAGCTGTGCATGACTAGATGAAAAGCAGTAATCAGGTCATTAAATAAGAGAAATTAGGAGAGCTGCTAACTTTGCCCTTTAGTTAGGAATACAACATGAAGATCTACTTTTTGCCTATAAATTTTGTACTTAATAATGGGAATGGCTCTTTCAGTTTAAAAGTCGATCAGTATTTTACAATAAGTAGCAGATGTAGCTTCGTCGTCCCTACCTTGTGTCCCTCTCTCTGTGTCCTCCTCACATGTGTGATGGCTTGACTTGTCTCTGCCACCAGGGATCATCCATAATAACTATTAACCTTGGCGAGACGGCAAGACAGCGGCCTGCTGGGCCCGCCGGCACCAGGAGAGTTTGAAACGGAAGAAAAGACTGAGGACCGCTTCCCTAACCCACTTGAATCCACTCACCCCGCCCTAGATCTCTGAGTCTCTTCCCGCTGCCGCGTCAGTAGAGTACACTCCGCCCCGCCCCGCCACACCAAACACGGACACATCGTGGAAGAGTTGTAAAAAGAAAAAAAGCCTTAAGACAGTGACGTTTGTCAGTCTGCACACGCGTATACCCTCTCTCTCCTTCTTCCATTTCTCCTACATGTACATAGAAAATACAAAATGCACCCACACATACTCCTCCGCATAAACAACTTGTTTGCGTGATGAGCTTGAAATGGAGACGGGATGCAGGAGCGATGGAAGAAAGCAATGGTGGACAGATGGATCGACAAACACTGGCTGGATTGTAATTCTTTTTAAAATCATGTTTCTTAGTGAGCAGCAGGTTGTTTTAGCTCGCTGCTCTGTGGTGTTTCTGAACATGGGGTCCATGGGGCGCAACGAAAGTATGATGAAGAGGGTCGGGGTGATAATATTATATAAATGAATGATCTATTCTGTTGTAAAGACTAAACTATGTCCCTGCTTTATGTCCAAACGTGTAGTAGTGGCATTATGTTTTAGACTCGTTGCCATATTTTCTTTTGTATGGAGGCGTGGCCACACTGGAGCTCGCACACAGGAACCGAAACCGCGAGGTGTCATGAAATAATAAAAGTAACTGAGCTCGTTTGTAGCCGCACACCTGCTATGGGAAGCTTAGTTTCTCGCTTCAGAGAGACGAGCGCCGTCAACGAAAACGAGGAAATGCTCAAAAAGCTCTTTTGGGTTTAGCGCTGCCGGGTTCCCGCCAGCGAGCGCGTTGCCCGTGAACGTTTGCCGGTGTGACCAGGCCTTTTTGCTTAGTCGTCTCCTTTTTATTTTGCACTTTGCACCATCTCCGTGTTTTAAACTTTCTTTTCTTTTATTCCCCAGGTTCTTTTAGATTATCTGCAGGTTTCAGACAATATTGAACTGCTGTGTATATTTTTGTACTTTCCTGTATTTTGTCATTTTTTTAAATTAATTTATTATTGTTTATTTATACGAAAGATGTAGAGATTGTTTCTTAATGTCAGATTATTTAAGGATATTTTTGTCATGTTTAATTTATTCGACCACTGAGAAATGAAACCGTTTGTGTGTGTTTGTTGCTTTTCCCTGGTTTGTGATGCGAGAAACCTTGTAATATATGTTTGGGAAAATTATTTACTGTAATTTAAGAATGTAGTTTTAGCCTCTTTGGGAGGAACCGACCCTTTGTTGATAACTGTCCTTCTCCCTGACCCCATGGCCTGTGTGCGTACGATGGCTCAGAACGCACCAAACACTCATTCTGTAAATAAGCCGAGTTTACTGGCAAGCTTATTAAAAAAAAGAAAAGAAAAAAAACCCACAAAAATACCGAGGGGAGCCCTACTCTTAGCTTTGACCTTGTATGGTTGTTTGCATGTTCAGCATTCGTCTTTTCTTTGCATGTTGTCGTTGGAACTGTTCTCCTCTTCCCTTTTCTCTACACATTTAGGTTCTTTGTGTGCATTCGTTTTAATTTGCCTTTTAAGTTGTTTTTTTTTAATTTAATTTTCATTTTATTTGCTGTCCTTTCTCTTTTTTGATTACTGTGTGCACACAGTAACCGTGCCATGCATTCTCCTTACTCATTCTCTCAAAGAGGGACCTTGCTGGCAATCGGGTCACTCACTCAGCCCAACTGGGTGGGTGTTGAGCTGTCAGAGAGAAAATTAAAAGCAATACCTTTCATCATTCGCTTTCCTCTTTTTCTACTGTGGGAATCCAGAGCACACAGAACGGACTCTTCGGTACTGAGCGCTACTACTGAGCAGGATAACCATTTGCAATGTATTCCCTTGTGATGTTACTGTGAACAACTTCAGTGCTAAAGGAAATAAATCTGTTGACTTTGGAGTAGTATTTGTGTTGCACTTTTTTCGTGTAAAGAAGTACATTTTATGTGTTCAGAGCTCCGGCTGTGAAAGCTACACATTTGTTCAAATCTTGGCCTTTCAGACCTTCTGCGGCTCTAATAACCGATCTGACATCTACAAAGATGTGATTTATTTCAAACAAAACAAAACAATGCTATCGAAGCACTAGATCTATAAAGTTGTTTGTTATGTCATTTATCCATATTTATAGGATAGCGTCATCATCATACAATCTCTAGTTTTATAATTCACCAAACCCGTCATGTGACAAGTGACTTAAATGTAGCTTTGCCACTTAATAAGCTAATAATTCACAACAGACACCACAAAGCACTTTATATAGTAAGATAAAGGTCTTTATAAACCGATGTGAAGACTAAGGTGCTACTAGTCCTCTCAAAGACGGCATGGATGAACCTCGACATTGTCTTTGGGACTTTACTTTGACGGTCCACCGTTCTCCCAAAACATATTTTCTTGCTTTTTTTAATGATGATCCTGGAACAGTGTATGACTTGTTGGTTCGGTACATCCCATAGCTGATCAGTTACAGTGCTCTGCATGTCACCTTCATTAGGTTGTTGTTTATCCTCAACAGGTGACTTAAGACTCTTCATCTGAAATACCTTTTTGTCAACAACTTAGGAGAAGACCATCTTAAATGAGCTTTTTCATCTTGCAAGTAGTGCTACTGCACAACCGTAATGGTCATCATTCCCTGTCTACTAATGCTGCAGCCAAGCATAGACATGACTTAAATCATCCCTACTGTTAAACCAGTCAGTGTACACAAACAGGAACGTTTGCAGAACAGAGACAAGCTCCAGGTCTGAGATCATTTCTGACAGTAGGTCAGAGTAGGAAAGGTTGCCCTCAGGTTGCATTTTAAACACGTCCTGATATTTCTCATCATTTCCTTTTTTGTTGTTGGTGTGCTTCCTGAATATGTGCTAACATTGTAAGCAGTAAAGCTAACACGTTAAATCACTTAGTTTGAACAAGTGGTCCGAGATAAAGTCAAACTCTTTATGAAACACATCTTCCAAGTGAAAATGAAGAAATGATCGTTTACTCATCACAGCTAACTGGAGCCAAATGTGACACGATTCCTTTTTTCTCACCAACATCAGAGTCGAATCCAGAGTAACAGGAAAACCTTCAACCAGACTGTTGAGAGCTGTTAATGGAGACCATCGTTACTAGCAGTCTGTTCTTGTTGTCTCCACACTACATACAGCATGGCTACTGCTCCCAGATACACATACAAGTGTGATTTGTATACCGTCCACGTTTCCACCGTTTCTACTCTCAACATGCAGAGTGGACGATATAAAGTCTCTGGATAAGTACTTTCTCCAAGTCCCTGAGGAGGACTGGTGGATCCTGATCTCGGTCCAGTCTAGAGCAGGTGCCCAGCCCTGGGTATAGCAGCTCTTGATTCAGACCTCCTAGCAGCAGGCTATGGAAGTCCTCCCTGTCCAAGAGCTGATCCATGTTCTGCAGGAAAAATCCTTCACAAAACCTGCAGAGTTCAGCTCCTCCATGGTGCTGCAAATACAGACGTTTAGTCAGTGTCCCCGTGATAATCCATCTTTAGATAAAATGCTGATAAAGTAAACATCTAAAATCTTTAAGGTAAAAATTCTCCTTGAAGATTGTTTTCTCAGCAACCTTTATGCAAACAGTTGTTCCTTATATTATGATCTTGAAATATTAGGCACCTTTAAAAATGAGAATATTTTTTATATCTTAAAGAACACCGGGCTCGAGTCTTTAGTAGGGATGCACCGATACCGGGTATCGGCCTCGATACTATATTTTCTAAAGTACTCGTACTCGTTAAAAGTCCCCCGAAGCCGGGGACCGATACCACGGTCTGAGAAATGTCTATGTTTGAGCGGCGTGTAAGGGGTTAATCACAGGTGCCGAGTGCCCGCCCCCAGGGCCCGGCTGCTCAGAGCAAGGGGAGATAGAGAGGCGAGACATGTCAGCCGTGTGGAACTATTTCAAAGTGAATGAAGACGACAAAACAAAGGCGGACTGCAAATTGTGCTCAGCGAAATTGTCCAGAGGAGACTCAAAAGGTAGCGCACTTAACACAAGTAAATTAATCAAGCACCTAAAATCCCAACACGACAACGAGTACAAAGAGTTTACCCACACTTCGTGTTTTATTAAGTACTCGGTATCGGCGAGTACAGAAATGCAAGTACTCATACTCGTTTTCCAAAAAAGTGGTATCGGTGCTTTCCTAGTCTTTATCAAAGCTAAAGCACAGCCTGCATTATTTAGGCAAGCATGGAGGTTTAAATAGAACAAATCAATCTAAACGTAATAAGAGAACTCAAATAAAACATCACACATTTTGCCTATTCTTTATTTTATCTGTACTTTAAAGTAATAAAGTGAGAGAAATACATTTGGAAACAGTTTGTAGTGGAGTTTATACCAGGTCCTATCATCCAGTCCTGCTCCTGCCACAACTTTACCTGAGTTATGTTTGATCAGTCTCCCTTTCAATTTAATCTTCTTGAGGATATTTAGACTCCATTTGCTGTGGCGGCTACTACTACCACTACTTTTCACAGCAGGAAGCAGTGCTTTTATATACAGTCTATGGTTTGAATTAAAAGCTCTGCCCTCATTAGAAATAGGAGCTCTTACATTTCAGCTTGTGTTTTTGTTTTGTTACCTTGGCAGCCTTGTAGATGCTGACAGCATTGTCCGGAGTAAGGCTTTGTGACAGCGACATTTCACAGCATCTTTGCAGACCTCGCAGCTGGTAGAAAGTGGCCACTGGCAACAGCTACAAGACAGACACCCAATGGTAAACCTAACTTAACTATCAGTCTGCTTTACCCAATTTACAAATCTAATTATGCACACACAGGTGGTGAATACACATTAAAATCGTTTGTGGATGTGTAATACCAGCAAGAACTTCTGCCACAGTAACAACCTGATCGCTGCAAATATTTCTGCACGTCCAAAAGACATCGGTGCAAAAAGCACATTACCATAAAGGAATGTTTGAGCTCTCTGCCAGCAGAAATGACAGAAAATGACAGATACCGTCTAAAATATTTGCCGCAGTGACAGAAGTAATCCAATTACTCATAAATAGTTCAAAACGATCTCACGGTCAGTTGCTCAAAACTTACTAAAGAGATTCATTAAATGAAACACTGACTTTAAATAACCAGTACAATCCATAAAAAGCTTGAAATCCTGAAACAGGCCCAGACTGGAGCACACATCGACCCACAGCACAGCCTGTGGGAAGTTACCTTCAAGGCTTCAGAGGGAGAGACGGACAGGCCCTCTGTTCCTCCACAGTACAGAGACTTCATCATCATCTGCAGGGAAACAAACAGCCTTCATCCACCTGCTGAGCTACGTCTCAGTCACATCTGCACCGAGCACAAGTGGTAAGCTAGTTCCTCACCTGGAAGGTGCTGTAGGTCATGTGACTGATGTGGACGACGTTATCGGGGGAATCTGTGAGCATCTGGCGAAACCTGCCAGGACAGAACGCACATCAGGACGTTTCGTTCTTTAAATAGTTAAGACAGCAGTGCAATATGTGGACTGGTACAGGCTGTGGTGTGCATGGTTACTGTTAGGGTAAATCAAGGGTGGCAAGCATAAACCACAAAAAGCAGTAAACATCAGAGCAGCAGCGGCACAGGTCAGCTGATCACAGCCTGCATGCAAAGAGAAAAAACATCTGCAGCTTATTGCTAAATGATTTTCTTCCCTCCCACTGCTTCACTACACTGATCCCCCAACCGGCCAAATCCCACTTTACTGGATCTGAACACTCCTACTCTAGTACACACACACACACACACACATATATATGTATATATATATATATATATATATATATATATATATATATATATATATATATATATATATATATATATATATATATATATATATATATATGTGTATATATATATGTGTATATATATATGTGTATATATATATGTGTATATATATATATATATATATATATATATGTATATATATATATATATATATATATGTGTGTATATATATATATGTATATATAAAAATTCCCCACTCGCCCCTGCGGGCGGTCAATCCTTCAAGCTCGGGTCCTCTACCAGAGGCCTGGGAGCTTGAGGGTCCTGCGCAGTATCTTAGCTGTTCCCAGGACTGCGCTCTTCTGGACA
>VUQR01036348.1:39293-49796 GCA_015108515.1 Hemichromis elongatus
AGTGAAGGTTAATAATGTGCCAACCATGGAGCGTTCAAAGAGTGAGGTACTTGTGTCCTGTCCTAAGGCAGAACAAAAGTGTTTTTTCTGTTTTAAGCCTGGCCATTTGATAGCAAATTGTGAGGCCTACAAACAGAAATGGTCAGTCTCGAGGGCTAGGAAGGTGCCAGCTAGCAAAGATGATACAGATGTGGTTTCAAGAGCCAAAGCAAAGCTCTGTTTCTTCTGCCACAATCCTGGCCACCTGGTTGCTAATTGTTTAAAGGCCCACTCAAAGCAAAAAGGCCCTTCTTTGAAAAAAGTTGATCGTGGTTCGCAAACTAACCAAGTTGTCAGTCCTAGTAAGAGGCCAAACTTGGAGACACTTGCACAGTGTCATTTGATTACTGTCAGAGGTCAACTAATTCTGAGCTGCCACCTGTTGAATGTTGTCCAGGTCCTCTGAATGACCTACAGTATGACAGATTGTGTGTGACGCAACCAATGCAACCTCAAATCTGGCTAACCAGTATGCCTGATGCTATGACCGAGCAAAGAAGCATCATTGTACAGAAGTCAGGATTTGAAAGACATACATATATATATGTATGTGTGTGTGTGTGTGTGTGTGTATCAGAAATTGTCACTACTTGTCTTTTGGAATTTAACAGGTTTTTTAGTAGTGTATACTGAAATATGGGACAAATTACAGATCCTGGCTCATTTTTTATGTTTAGAAAGACCTGTGAAGATTTCAGGCATTTATCTTTAATAGTCATGAGATACTCTTGTTTAAACATTGTGGGGGAAAAAACTGAAATTGAGTTGATAGACTATTTTTCAAAAAAAGTATATTTGAAGTATGAGGCTATGATTTCACTCAGTTATCATATATGTGTGAACCATAAATATTTCCTGCAAATTGGAGATATTTGAGCAGAAAATGTTCTAAAGATCAGCTGATTTAAGATCAAATGGCCCAGTTAGCTTTATTCATACTAATTTCTTTGTTTTCACAGAGATCAATGAGTGCTTATCGCAGCCTTGTCTTAACGGAGGCACATGTCGAAATAAGATCAGATCCTACCAGTGTGTGTGCGCCAGTGGGTTCAGTGGAAGTCGCTGCCAGATAGGTAAAGCTCAATCGAATGCTTACACTTACAAATACGTGCACTTAGGCCACCTCTACACATGCACAAGTTTACCTGCATGTGCGTCTTTATCTCCTTAAGACATAAACGAGTGCCTGTCGGAGCCGTGCAAGAACAGAGGAACGTGTGAGGATCAGCCCGGCACCTACCTGTGTCACTGTCCACAAGGCTTCAAAGGACATAACTGTGAAAAAGGTGCAGTGTTTCCATTCAAAACACAGATGAATATTTTTACGAAAGGCAACGTAAATACACTTAAAGGAAAAAGGAAAAAAAACGGTCACATGATAAAAGCCAAGATCATTCTGGTTGATGATGATGTTAAAACCAGCTGATTATAACCTCATCCAAAAAGCCTCGTGCAGATAGCTGAATGTATGGATAAAGTTTTTTTAATCATAAGGATTATTAATAAATTCTACCATGCTGTAAATGTCTGTGTGCAGAGCAGGACGTGTGCGAGTCCAACCCCTGCCTGAATGGAGGCGCTTGTCGGGGTTACAGAAGAAACTATCTGTGCATGTGTAAAGACGGCTTCTTTGGGGATCAGTGCCAGATGTGTAAGTATGTTGTGCTGATGTTATGTGATGTTATATATGGTACCCAGGTTTTAATAACCTTTATTATAATTATAAAAATAGGTGTGCTTCCTCACACCTTATTCAACATGCGTTGAGACTATTATCTAAGACTATTATCTGAGCCGGTAAAGTGTTTTCTGAGGTCACAGATAAATTTTCATTGGCTTCCATGCGACTCTAAGTCTTTTTGCTGCCCTCTGCTGGACATTTAAAAGAAAGTTTTAAGTTTAAGGCCCCTCTTGTTGGTTTCGCTTTGCAGACACCACATCCATCTTTATACTGTCTTATTTACTCCTACATACTTGTAATGCTTCTTCTGCCTCACAGACACTATCGTGCATTTTTGGGATCTATTATATGCAAACAGGAACACATAAAAATCTGTCATAGATAACCAAAACAGTGTAAGTACACTAAAAACAAGTAGAGCCATTAGAAAAATATTTATGAATAAGATATAATGGGTAAATGGATAACTCCACACAGTTATTTTAGTTGCTAAATAGCTTGGTTGATTGATGGTTATTATTAAACAAAACTGAGAGGGGCTAGCACATTTCACAGCTGGTTCACTGTTCCCGGATGAATTCTGTTGTTGCATTAGTTTGTCTTTGTCGCCCACAAGTGGAGGACCCATGTGTGTTGAAACCTTGTGGGAACCGTGGCCACTGCTGGAGCGATAGGAGAGGAAACTACAACTGCATCTGTAAAGTAGGACTCACGGGCAAAGACTGCGAGAAAGGTCAGTCGACAGTCTCACCACTCTGCACGCCCCACGCTCATAGCACTCTTAACATCTGGATTAGACATGTGAAGTTGCCACTGTCCCCAGACCTGCTACCTCCGCCCGGTCTCCACGTGCTGCGTGTTGAGGAAAGTGAGGTGGAGCTGCGCTGGGATGAGCCGGAGCCCTCTAACAACCTTATCAGCATGTTTGCTGTCACCTATGCTCCCCTGGGTCAGAGCAACTCCAAAACAGACTACCTGGACAGGCAGAAGTCCACCCACGTGATGCGAGGCCTGGTGCCCGGCCTGCTGTACAACATCTCCACCTTCTCCATCAAGCTGAAAACCAACAGCAGTGACACAAGCCAACCTGCCACGGCACTAATACGCACCAGTGAGCATGCTCTTTAATGCTCTGTAGTCTTAGTATAATCTCAGAAGCTAAGCAACCAGCTAAGGCACACAGATAGATTATAGGCCTCTGATGGTTCTCATCTACATCAAATATGATAGTTTTGCCTAGCAACCACCTACAAGGGGATAGAAATCAGAGACCAGAATACTACTGTACCATCAGCATATATTAGTTAGTCAAAGATGTCAGTTTGAACCTTTTAAACTTTTTTATAAAAATCTGAGTTGGTCCTACAATTGTTTAGAATCTGGGTGAAGGTGAGCTTTCTTTGTTTATGACTTTTTTGTGGGTATTAAAGTAGTAAAAGCAAGTCACCTGGAACTGGAAAGCATCTCTTTGCCTTTAAATGTTTCCCTGCAGGACCCCAGCCAGTGGAGCAGTTGCAAGTGGTCAACATGTCCTCCTCTCAAGTGTGGCTGCGCTGGATCGTTCAGGCTGCCCGCCATGCAGCTGTCAACAGGGTACACGTGTCCTTGTTGCCTTCAGATGGGAGGGAGGGTCGCACTGCTGTGCTCAACGTGAGCACCACTGAGTACACCTTCAGGTCAGGTGCAGCACTTTAAACCAAGCGGTTATGTTTACATACTGCAGGTTCATTTGTGTCCACCGAATGTTGCTGCTCAGGTCCGCTTTAATTGGTTTAGTGTAATGTGCTTTTCAGCCACTAGATGGCGCCATTTCATGACATTTACTAAGCTTTTAACAGAACTATGAAACGGATAAGTTGAGGTATGACTGATGCGGATTCTTTGTGAACCTTTCACAGCTCATTACAGCCTGGTCGGATGTACACCGTGGACGTGTTGACTCAGAGTGGAATCAGACCAGATGAGTTTCCCTCCATGAGCCACTCAGCAGGACCTCTGTCATTCTGGACAAGTAGGTTACATCACTCAGCAGCGAATACAAGAGCATATACAACAACTTCATGTGGGTCCTTTTTTGTTTATTTGTATTTATTTCTACAATTATTAGAAAACAACAAAAAAAAAGATATTTTATCATTTTTACCCGCCGATAATGGGGTGTTGTCATCATCCCCACTGACAGGCCGTCAGTGTGGACACCAAAGTTTGCGAATGCGATAACTGGAGAATGAGGGATTTTCAAAATCCTATCTGTGTATCAACTAAAAATCTGAAAAAAGTTTGAATCCCAGTGACTTTGACCTCAAGGTAGGAGGTCAATTTTTGTGAAATCACGAGGATTTTCACATTTATACCCCAAGTACATCTTCTAGGAGGCTGAGAGGTAGAACTGGCAGTCGGACGTATTTTTTGAAGTTGGGTTAATACTTTTTAGCTTTAAAATAAAACTATGTATATAGATAGGCCAGACATAACTGGGAAGAGCATGACATTGCTATTCAGGTAACACAGACTCACTGATGGGCAGACACTTCATCAACAGTCACCCCCCCCCTTAAATGACTATTTTGTGCCAGGAAAAGCGTGGAAGTGTTGAAGATGATGCTACATTATCTGTTAATCCTCTGTGAGCCATATTCAGACAGGAAGGAAGAGCTCCTTTGTAAAAGGAAGAGATATTCAAAAACACACTGGCTCCAGGAGGAATAGACAACTACTATTGCAATGAGAGGAAAGAGGAAAAAAAAAGGAGGCATGTGCAGTGAAAAGGTCAAAAAACAGGAAGATAAAGACAAAAATTAAGAAAATGAATGTAAAAATGGAAATTGAAAAAAGGAGAGTGGATAAGTACCCAGTGCATCATGAGAAGTCTATAGTAGAATCACTGATCCAGTCTCTAGCTTTAAGCATTATCACAAAGGTTTGAAGCCTAACCTTCGGGATAATATAATTTATCCTATTTTATATACATTTTATGATATTTGACATATTTCTATAATCTCCCAAATTTTCTCCGGGTAAGGATTTCTACAGGCCAGAGGAAAAAGTTACCTAATAATTCGAGGAAACTAAGCCAAAGAAAGAAATTATTTTAAAAGCCTTTCAAACAATCAATTGACCCTCTGAATGTGTTACCCTTAGGGCCTCTTCCCCCACAGAACCTCTCCCTCTCACACGTGACCCCAAACTCAGCCCTGATCACCTGGAGCCGCCACCAGAGACACATCTCAGACGGCTTTGTGGTCAACGTGACCCGAGGGTTGAATACCAGGAGTCGCTTCCTGCCCAACGGGAGAGTGGGATCGTACACCCTCCGTGAGCTGACGCCGGGGCAGCACTACTATGTGGCCCTCACATCGGTCAAAAACACGGGACAGGAGCAGATTCACAGCGTGCCTCAGCACCTAGCCTTCACTACCTGTGAGCTGTGTGCTGTCACGTGGATTTTCTTTCTTTTTTCTTTTTTTTCAAATTAAAAATCTGACTTCCCCGAATCCTGAAATGCTTTTTTCCCCATGTAGTACCAATGCCGGTCAGACCAGGAAGGAGAGAAAGACCAGCAGGGACAAGACAAGATACCCCATCTCAGCCTCAGGACGTGGCAGGCACAGCAGAAGAAGAAACTTCAGAGGAACTTCCCAGGTACATGTAGCATGTCACTATTATAACCGCTTTAAATATATAACAGTAGATCAACAGCTAATGCTAAATCATTTTTTTAATCTGCGCTGCAGATACACAGAACTCATTGACAGGAGGGGAAAGATAACAGCAAAGTTCACTCACCTGCCTCGAAAACCCATCCGGCATCGAACTAGTGAGTATAAGTATAATCTTATACTCTTAATTAAAAGCAATTAAATGAGTGTCGCCCTATATTTTAAACTATTTGAATAATGTCAACACTTAAACCAGGAATGAAAATCAATTAAAAATTTTGGAGTATTTTAAATTTTTACTCTTGAGTCACCTAAAAAACTCCTCTGCCACTCAGTGCGCTCTGTATTAGGTGTGTGCTGTCAGCTCGCTGTTTACCTCGGCTGTCAATGTGTCCATGACACCACAATGTGGTGAAGAAAGAATAAATACAATAACAAAGATTATGAAAAATGAAACAAATAGAGTAATTCATACAAATGCAAACAGATTCAGAAGACAAAGGAAAATGAAACAAATAACATATAAATTGTGTAAGCTTAATAATGTAATAAATGGCAGCAATTATTAGTAATATTATTTAAGCTTTTTTTTATATTTACAAGTTTAGCCGTTTTAAACCTTTACCACCTTTAAAGTGGTTGTTTCATCCTAAGGGATGGACACATAAAAACCTCCTCAAAATCTCACTTACTACAACACTTAAATTACACCTGTACGTCTTTTAAGTTGTTTTTTCGTGATGATTCACAACAGGAACTGGTTTACCTTACAGAACCTGAGCCACCAGTTAGGTTAGAGAAGATGGAAGAAACAACAAACAAAATCAGCCTTGCGCTGGAGATCCGAGAAGAAGCTTTAAGAACAAAGCCTGGTAGGTGTTTTTTTGCACATCCTCTCATGTAAGCTGATCCTAGCGATGAGCCTCTTCTACACATGACACTCATGTTGTGTTGTGTGGGGGTAGAGCTGGAGGCTATCAACACATGCTATCAGCTGTGGATAATGTGGAAGAGTAAGCCTGAAACCTGAGCTGAGGATGTTAATGGCAGCTGTTGTTTCGTAGAGTCGCCCCAGGACTGCCGCAGTCTGCCCTGCCAGAACGGAGGTACGTGTGTGAACGGAGGCGACTCCTTCGTCTGCGACTGCGCAGCCGGGTTCAAGGGCAGGCAGTGTGAACTGTGTAAGTTTATGATCAACTTCTTTTCAGGTTCAGTGTGGGATGAGTCAAAGTTGACTAGGTTTTTTTGGCAAATTTAGTGAATAACCATCCTGTAAAAGAACCAAAGACTGTATAAAAGATGGACGTACCACCCTGACATCACCGCTGGTTCATGACTCATTTATGTTAGATTTGCATGCCGTCATGAAATGTCAATGTGAGAGCAGTGAGCTATGTATAGATCTTCACTATCTTAAAAGCAGGAGCCACAATCCACTGGGAATTGACCCCTGTGACATTTATGAATGGCTCTTACGGGTCAGAGGTATGATGAACAACACAAAAACACCATCACTCGATTTGAGCAGCACTGGCCTGTGTGCACTGAGCCAACTTCCTCACATTCTTTTGAGAGTCACTGTAAAATTTATAACTCAGTGTTTCTTATGGGTATTCAGGAGAGAGGAAAGAGTCCAATATCTGCATTTCTATACACTGTAGGTAGCTTTGTAGTTCTAATTTTTCCTGTGAAAGAAAAAATCTTACACATTTAGAGTTTCATTTAGAATACTTACACTTAGAAACAAACTTTCAAAGTAGTTCACAAGAGTCAGAAATTAGTTTTAAATGGATTTAATACACAGATGGCTTACAAATTAAAGGACAAGGCAACCTTAAGCGTTTCAGTACCCACAAGACTCGGGCTACTGAGTGCAACTAGCTTCATGAAGCAAGTTTAATATCCTTCTGTCTGGATTCACTTACCCTAACAGTCATTAGTGGTCATTAGGTTATCACCTCAATACTGATTTATCTGCTTGATACTGATAAGTCTGTCAACTTACACATGTATTTAAATAGTGCTGTTTAAACTTTTCCTCTGACACAAACTCACACTTTAAAATGATTTACTCTGCCATCAGTCGACCTGTCCATGTTTGTGAGTTGTTTGATGCTGTCAACCCTGCCTCTTTCTTTGTGTATGCATTCACTGATAGATTGGAAAACTCTTGATTAATTTATTGACTTGATAACCACCCTCACTCACCCTTAACCTGATTGTTGATGTTAGGTTTGTGAAGCCACATAAGGAGGGGATATCCTGGCAGTTCATCACAGGGCCAGCACAGAGAGACAGATAACCACGGACAGTGTCAGAGCATATGAACTGGACAGGCAACCAACTTTAACAGGCTATGCAACAAATTTAAGCATAGCTAAGCTACTTTAAATCACATTATGAATCATGCATAGATGATATGGATACAGAGAAATGTAGCCATGTTTAGAGAAGTATAGAAATATCTGTGTTAGATTGCAGAGGCAAAGCAGGAGATAATAAGGAGAGACATTAGAAAAGAAACCAAATGCATGCAAACACATTTTCATTTGTTTTGCAGTTTTCAGGTGAAGCTAAGCTTTAAAATTGTCCGTATCGTCCTGTTCTGTTGAGTGTTGCACTGTCTTGTCTTATTTATTTTTGCAGTTTTTTGCACATTTCACTTTTACATAGTCCTGTGTTTGTTCATTATGTGTCATGTGTAGCCCCAGGGTCTTGTAATAATGCTGTCTCATTTAACTCTGTATTGTACCACTGTACATTTTTTTTCACTTTAGGTTTAATTAGATTTTATCTTAATTTAAGGTTATTCATTACAGTTTGGAATCATTTTGTATCTTATTCTAATTTTGACATTCCACTTGAAACTCGAATAACTTATTTTTTATTGATTTGTAATTTTAAAAATATAATTTCCCCCTAGTTTGTTCTTCAGTTCTGTGTTTCTGGGAAGCACTTTTTAGCACTGGTTTTAAAACTTTAATATTATTATATTTTAATGATTGCTGATTGTAAAAGGTATGACTGCTGTAGTTATTTCACAGTATAACTCTTTGTAGTAGGCTATAAAATATGCACATGCCTTTATTTGAAGCGTTTGGAAATGACTAACGCCGACTAAGCAGTCTGTCTCAAAAAGGGAATAAAGTTTATTACAATCAAGTCATGAGCCTCCTCCGCCAAAGAATATTTTATTTCACTTATATGTACATGCTGATGAATATGTGTGTCAGGACACAGTCCACATACCCCACCTCCTCACTGACTCTGCACCCAAACATCCAGCGTCAGATTGTTTAAACATTCCTTTCCTAAAGCCATCTATCAGCCACAGAGAAGCTCTGCTCCTAAACCATCCCGCAGACTTTTCCTTTGCTGATAAAGCACTCAGACCTCATGTTGTTTAACCTCTGTTTTTGCAGCATGCCAGCGAGTGCCGCACCCGTGTACCCGCCTGTACTCTGAAACCAAGAGCGTGCCCGTCTGGGAGGGTGGTGTGTGCCATTACTTGTAAGTCACGTCAAACATGCGTCTGCCTATCTGGGCTTGAATTAAATGTTTAAGTGTGGCCTAATGACTCGAATGAAAGAGCCTGCTGTCTCCTTCGTAGGTATAAAAGGACATATAAAGTACAGCAGGATGTGTGTTATCGAGAGATTTGTGAACCGACGCCTTCCAAGAAGAGTCAGTGTGAGTAAAACAATCTGCCTGCGCAATATTTTTAAGACGATAAATCAATGCAGTGCTTTTCATATACCATCGTTAACTGTCTTAACAGCCAGAAGAACAAACACACAACAATAAAGGTTTGTGATTTTTTTTTTCAGGCCATTTTATGAACTGCTACTGTAGAGGATCACAAGATTTTCAGCACTTACCCTCAAAATGAGAATTTTCTTTTTTCTCTCTCTCTAGAGCACTTGGAGCCTGATGAAAGGACTGTCATCACTGTCATGTGAAAAACCTCCTTACTTCAATTTTGGTGTTTATAATCTACTTGAAGTAACTGATTATGGTCATTTTTTGTGCTGAAAAACCCTGTCAGAGCCCACTGTAACATTTCACAAACAAACCATCAACCATCTGAATATGAGGCTGCATCCTGAGAGTCGCCTTTGTGGCTCACAAGAGCACGATCAGTCAGATGAAAAAAAACCCATATCATGTATCATATGCAGTGTTTGCTGACTGAGTTTCATACAGCCACATGTGGAGTGCAAATATGAATCCTAAGCAGTCAACTGCACTGCATCAGAGACCTTATATACCTCATTTCAACATCCAACGCTGACACATTCGGAGAGGTTTAAGTTTGTGATTCAGCTGCAGGTTTGTCCCTCAGGGAATTATAAGCAGAGTATTTTCCTTAAATCAGTCCCATCATCTCCTTACGAAGACAGCAGGAAATGTGTACTTTCACCCTTAAACTGATCTCGTCCTCTGACAATGATGCACAGCGTTTTCTGTGTAGAATATCTTCCTCAGTGTCTCAGCAAGCGTCGCTGCTCGCTAATCTGTAAATAGTGTTTATAGGCCATTTTGTAGGTGAATATTTTAATAATAAAACTGTTAAAAGGATTCCTGATTTGTGTGTGTTACAGTTCTTACCATCATTTGTCACACTGAGCATTGAAAATTATACTAAAAGTATTGTATTAACAGATTAAAGGAAAGCAGTTGTAGTCATTTTCAGCTCCACTTCACTGTTTTTCGAATCTACTACAGTAGCTTAGCACAATTCAGAATAATCCTTATCTTAAACTGGGTCTTGGTGGAGTGCCTCAGTTCACCCTCTGTCTGAAACAAGCTGGTTTGGTTCATGTCTTTTAATTTGTTGCCCCTCATAAATGGTTTGAATAGCAGGTGGGTGGAGCTGTGTGCCACAGGTGACCATATTAGGGACATCCTATTTCACTGATAGGCATCATGTAGAGCCAGAGTAGAAAAAAAATGTCCATAGGCTATGTGCAAAAGATGAATGTGACCACCTTGGCATCATCCACTGGCTTTGGCATCTATATTTTATTTATTTAGGACAGTGCATGTTAATGAACATAAATGTAAAAAAAATACATGAATGTAAACATACCAGATTATAGCCAAAGGCTAATTTCCACCTGTTGT
>VUQR01036350.1:10028-29228 GCA_015108515.1 Hemichromis elongatus
GTTATGGTTAGGTTAAGGGTCAGGGTTAGGCATTCATTTTTGATGGTTAGGGTAAGGGGCTAGGGAAAGCATTATGTCAATGAGATGTCCCCACAAGATATGAAAACACAACATGTGTTTGTGTTTTTGTGTGTGTGTGTGTGTGTGTGTGTGTGTGTGTGTGTGTGTGTGTGTGTGTGTGTGTGTGTGTGTGTGTGTGTGTCCGTAGGGATGAAAGACACACCCTGAGGACAACAGAGGTTATGTGCAGCAGCTGACTACAGGGGAAATTATTCAAGAAACAAATTAACATTTCACTCGACCACTTGGGACGCTTCCTATTAATCTCGCATAGCTGTCTTAAAAATGTTTTCCTCTCAATATATTGTTTCTCTGTTACACGCTATTATAATACAGCTGTGATTCAACTTGATTTATTAAAATGCTTCATCTTCACTGCTCACAAAAACAGTGATTGCTGTT
Organism: Hemichromis elongatus; assembly: GCA_015108515.1. NCBI lineage: Eukaryota > Metazoa > Chordata > Actinopteri > Cichliformes > Cichlidae > Hemichromis > Hemichromis elongatus. The sequence goes on from VUQR01036350.1 coordinate 10,491, forward strand.
TCCTGCCGTGCTGGCTGCATGTGTACTGTGATATCTTTGATTTCGTGGAGTGCTAAAAGCAGCCACACAGTAATAAAGACACTAGCAGCTCCAGCAATGGGATATTTGTTGCCTATATTTGTATTATTTATGATTTTCTAATCATTATAATGTATTTTTGATTGTATCAGGAAAAAGAAATGCAATTTCTACAGTGCATCTCAGTTTAAGTACATGATAAAGAAATGCTGCTGTAGTAAATAAAACAAATCTGTTACATAATTACTTTGTTGCATATGTATGAATGGTCCTTATTAGCAAGAAAAGCTGTAAGCTTCTAGAGCAGGGGTGTTAAATGTCCCCAGATCTTACATTTGACTGAAAGTTTTGTCCCCAAAGTTATGGCGGTACGATTTGGTTGGTCTGTATGATGGTTGTATGCTGAGAGAGAGGGAATAGTGGACTCGTGGCTGAGGACTGTAGGGTCTGAGACAGTGTTTATGGGTTATAAATGTGTCAGGCAGATACTGAGGTGCCTTTGCATTGGGGGATTTGTAAGTGAGGAGAATGATGTTGTACTGTATTTTTCGGATTTTTAGGCGCACTGTTGATTTTTGAGAAAATTGAAGGATTTTAGGTGCGCCTTATAGTCCGAAAAAAACGGTAAGTAAATTAGTAACATGTAATACTGGAAGGCCAGAGAGCCAGCAAAAGCTAACGTAACACAAGCTAGGGTTCAAGGTCCACAGTTTCAGGATTCCTAGTGCTCAGTGTGAAACTTTATATGGATGTTTATGGATGCACAGCATTTATTAACTATTCACCATTAATCTGTTACACTTGCAGTTTTACAGTAACACTCCAAATAATGTTGGAGTGGTTATTAACCATTTGCTAAAAATTATTAAGAAATGTTTCATTATTATTTTAACAAGGCGCCTTGAGGCGACTGTTGTTGTGATTTGGTGCTATATAAATAAATCGTAACTGAAATGAACTGAATTCAGCAATCAAAAAAATTAACAAAAGATAATTATTAATTTAGCATTTAGAGGTACTAAACTAAAGAACTAAATGTATGTTCGTAAAATTTCACTTGCTGAAGACTCCTTGGGTTAGTGCAAAAAACACCTACATCGTACATTACTGGCGAATGGCCCAAAATTTGTGTTGTCATGTCCGCCGCATTTTGGTTGTACATCTTTTTTTTTCTTGCTACCACTCTGTGTACTAGATGCACTTGCTCCCTGTAACTTTAAAACATGAATCTCTCTGGCTTTGTATCCTCTACGAGAGTTTGCATTGTATTATGTTCAACTGTTTAAAAATCAAACGTACTGCTCATCCATGAAGAAGAAAGCATGTCCTGTGTGAAAGGGCCTTCAGAGCGATGAGAAGTGTTACCACTGACTTGTTGGACCACAGCACAAGGAGGAAAACAACACCGGTTTATTCTCTAATAAATGTTATTTATTAAGAAACAAAACCATATAACCAAGAAGAACGGAGATCAAGCCCAAACGTAATGTATTCTTTATTGATCCCCATGGGGAAATTACTCTCTCTCCCCATTTAACCCTTTCACTCAGTGAAGCAGTGGGCAGCCACAATCAGGCACCCGGGGAGCAGTGTGTACCTCGAAGTTAGCCGTTCAGTGGATTTGAACCCCCGAACCTCCAATCATGGGGCAACCGAGCTACCTACTAAGCTAACCCTGCCCTCATAACTTAGCAATAGAGAACAAGGACATGGGTAGGACTAAGGAGTTATATAACCACACCATATGTACTTCACAGGTGTCCTGCATCTATCCTCAGGGCCTGTGAACTCAGGAACAAGTCAAAACCCAAACGCATGCACAGCACAAGAAAACAACACCAGTGCTAGCGATCCGTAACTGAAGGAAAAAGGATGTGTTGAAGATGTAAGCAGACTGGGATGTCATTATTTTCTTATTACTGAGCAAGCATCTCTGTGCCATCAGCTGGAAGCAGATGAAAAATTAACTTTGGACAGCATGTATTAAAACTGCTCATTGGACTGAATTGCTCATTAACTGAAGGTGCTGGAACATAATTCCAGATGGTTCTGGGGCACTTTCACTCTTGTCTACTAGTTTTTGTTCAGATTAAAACGGATCAAATAAAATCTTTGTGGTTGGCTTAGATTGCTGTAGCACACACAGGACCTGACGCACACAGCGTTGCAGTAATCTTTATTTGTACTGTTCTGCTTTTTGTAGACGGTGCACAGTTTTTCAGCTGCCTTATGTTGCTCAGTGCATCATACACAGCACTCCCTGCTGTTAGTGTGATGGGTCACAGCTGTGCCAGCCTTCCCTGGCACTGTCCATTGAACCCACTGGTCCACCCCTCCCCTGCAAATGAGCTACAAACCACACCCCACTACAGCTGTAGAGCTACAGGTGAATATAACAACCATAAGATACACTATATGTATAAAGGTTCTGGGCCACAATCTCTAAATTCGGGTGTTTTTGTAGTCCCATTTCTGCAGGTGGTGTGTAATAGGATGCCACTACTACAACAAGGTAGTTCATGACAGTCAACAAAGTGGAAGCATGTAGGAATCACAGCAACTCAGTCACACAGTGGGGAACTCTGTAAAATTACACAACCCATTCACCATGTGTTGAGGCAACGCTGGGAGCTTCATGGTATGGTTTGCATAGCCAAACAGCTCCTGTGTAATGTGTCGATGGCCCAGTACTTTTGCCCATTGAGTGTAAATGCAGCTGTAAATGTCAATCACAAGGAAGCCCCACACTGAATCATATCCCACTTTATCATCTGTTTTTCTTTACATGGTGCATTTACATGGTACTGAATTAACTTGATCCTCAGCTAAAGAAGACTCAAACCTCAAGCTGGTGGTTACCAAAGTCAGAGACCACAAGACCAAAAGAAATTTCCACTGTTGGCATGAAAAACTTCAAAATGTTACAAATTTGACTTATTAAATTTTTGAGTTAGTAAGTTGAAATGTTAGAGTTTACTCTGCCAATCAGGAAGCTCTTTGAAGAACATTATTTCCTTGTTACCCAGAAGCACATGTCAAAGACACATGTGCACTCAAAATCGGGTAGTGACAGCATCAATGAGTTCCCAAGGTTTAGCAAGCGTGATCAAATTGGCACCAGGTTCTCCAGCTTTGAATGTCTTCTACCATAACAGTATGGTAGAAGACATCATCTTGAAGCTCATTCTGTCTGATACCCAGGTGTTTAATGGCTAGTCTGTGCTTTTCATCATTTCCACTTTCCCACGCTGTCACGTTTGTTGCTGAAATCACTGCTCTAGTCCAAGCTAGTCCAATCATCTTTCTGCCCACCAATCTTCACTCCACTGTACTTTCACTGCTCGTCTGTCATTCTTCTTTGCAATCAAAGGAGAATCCATTCAGCCGTGATGGGCCATCAATGTCCAATCACCAAATAGCATGGCTGAATTCTGTTTATCAATGAATCCATCCATCCATCCCAACAATCTCTCCTTATTGAACTTTATCTTCTTGTTAACGATTACTGCATAAAAGGTAATGAATCATATTGAACTGCTGGACTGCTGATGCTTTTAAACTTCTTGTCTCTGCGTAAAAAGGAAATCACATACCTTGACAGAACTTCCTGTATGGCAGAGCTAACTCAAAATTTTGAGTTATTTTCTCAAAATTTCAAATCAAGCATCCAGACTTTTCAGACCTGCACAATATGTCATCAATCAGCAATCATCTCTGAAGCCTTTTCACAGCAAAAATTTTAAAAATGTAATGTCGTAGAAGGAGTACAGGTGCATGTAGGCTAGCCATTTCAAAGATCCTGGCATGCTGTGCTCTGGCTAACTGAAACATTTAATTGGACTGTGCCCTCGTTGATGTTTTTACCTACAGCTGTGCTACTTTACGAGCCAAAATGTCTGCTGTGAGAAAAGGTAAGCTCTATCAATTTAATGCAGCCACCGCCTTGCAAACCACACAGTTTATGATAAACAGAACCTTCAGCGCTTTTCCTTAACGTCCTGAAAATTCACAACCCGAGGCTAAAACAGCCTCTGGCAATGGCCGTCATCACGACTGTAAAAAATAATGTGAGAATCTCTACAGAAAGTCTTCCCATGCCATGTGTGAACAGAACAGTTTTAGACACTCCACTCATATGATACACAGTGCACTGGGGGGGTGTGTGGGGGGGGCACTCACACCAGTGGATTGTAAATCTGAACTATGAATATGATGCTCATTGAGTTGAGTAATCACACGCTGACAGCAGGTGATGAAACTGATTGATTTGATCTTTTCAGAGTGTAATGAGCAACATTTAAACATTACAGTGGGATGACACTTATTCCCTGCACTGCTGCCATGCGTGTTGCGCATGCCACTGACACACACATAGGAAAATGAAAAGTCGCTCTCTCGCACACACGTGTGTTTTACACACACGCTGCTCATATTTTCACCTCTAACATTTAACAACAGGGGAGAAAGAGGGTGTGGGGCGGGGAGGGTGTCGGGCTCAGATAATTAAACCAGAGGGAAATCCCCCCCCGTATTTGTCTCTTCTCTCCTACTCTTCTTCTTCAATCCTACTCTTTCTGCTTGCTAGCAAATCAGCCTGGACACAATTTTCTTTCTTTTAAAGATCTTTTAAAGCATGATAATTCAATCACTGACAGTGTCATGCAGCACACATCACTGGGTAACTTTATGGATTTCATTTGGTGTCTTTATAGCCCCATAACTGAGCACATGCACACACACACATGCGCACATTTAGGCAGACACTGGCACCCCCTGAGTGGAGCTGTCAGTGCTCATACCACTATGAGCAATAGCGGTATCTCTGTAGATTCCCAGTAGTCGTGTTCCTCTCTAGCCTTTGTTTGCTGCGTCTCATTACAATCTAAAACACAATGAGGCCTTACTCACCTCCTCGACTTGACTCACACTAGGCGTGTGTGTTTGTATTAGTGTGTCTCCGTGGGTGTGCGTGGAGTTAAGAGATGTTCATAAAGCGATATGAAGGAGCGTGGCTGTCCTGCTGTGTGCCGGTGATTCCGGCATGAATCAAGACTTATTACCTCCAGCACAAGTGCACATTTTTAACATTTAGCATACAGCACTGGTGCACGCTTCGCAAAGGCTATTGTCCAGGAAGAAGAGGGGTACAGGGTGGGTGATGGCAAATGGGAGGGGTGTTTCCATGGTGACCGGGTCGACAGAAGGAAGAGGGGATCCGCCTCCTGACCCTCGGTGAGAAGGTGAATGACTGTCTCTAAGCTGAGGCAAGACAGGCAGTGATCACAATAGCAACGAGAAGTGCGAGGGAGAGGGCGATCAACAGCCATGTAAGCCCATCGTGGCCGTGGGGCGTGTGAGCTTCGGCGGTCAGTCCGAGGCACTTAGCATTAGCATCAGAAAGACATTATGCTAATAGCATCAAAGGCAGCAGCCTCCGCCTTTGTGTTTTTTTGCACCAACCCAAGGGCACAGGAGGAATCTACATTTCAACTGCCTTCCCAGTCCTGAACACACAAAGCATTTCAGTCAGATTAATAAAAAAAAAAAAGAGAAAAATGTGATACATTGCAGAAATAATGCAGCACAACCAAGGCTCTGCAGGCCTCAACTGTCAACAGGTACATAGAGGAAGTGCTGCAAAACAGATGCTAAATATACTACAGACGGAAAAGTGACTCGAATAAGGATGAAGAAATAAAAAATAGGTTTCAAAATCGCTTAAAATTTCAACTTACACATGGTCACGTGACTCTTTTCTATTTCAGCCATTCTGATTGGCTGTTTGTGATCATTGTCCTGTTTAATGATCCACTTCTGGTTAAGGTTTAGTTATCGGACAGATGGCCTTATATTTGACTCTATAATACTTTGCCAAAGAGAGGAGTTCATGGTAGCCTCAATCAGCCTAATCAGTTATTCAAGTGCATTTGATAAGCAATACATGGCGCCTCTTCATTTCTTTTGGATTGATTGCTGTTGAATAAATAATGACAATGGCTTCATGTTTTGTAGTTCATTTAAAAATTTATTTATGTAATTTGAAGACCTACTAAAGCTCAGATGAGTGTTTATTGTTTCCTGATAGGAAAAATTTATTTTTACCATTACTATACATTACTTTATTGACATGTGTGTATTTTTTTCATTATTAATTTTACAAGAGGTTATAAATGATAAAATGAATCATGTAAAATAAATAGTAATATTAATTAACAGTAAATCATGTTTGTCTATTTATAATTTAGATTTGTGGCTGCAGCCTTCCAAAAAATAACAAAACAACACAGCACATTTTCTGTGTTGATAAGAGTTTAATGGTGATTGGTTGAAAAGTTGATTTAAGCAAGATGACAAACCATAGGTTTGCCTCCAAGAGGAAAAGCCCAAGAAAACAAATGAGTTAAATTCATTTTTATTTATATGGGGCCAATGCAAAACAACAGTCACCTCAAGGTATTTTATTTTTTACCCCAACAGCAAACAAGTTACTACAGACTAAATGTAACCTCAGTATACTTTTCTCGATCCTCTGTCAGTGAGTTATCTGTAACCAAATCACCTTTGAACTTTTCCCAAAGAGCATTTAATTAAACTGGACTTGAAGACTATGTCTTAACTAAACAAACATACCTACTAGAAGTATAATAGAACAAAAAGTGTGCGTCATTGTTTCATACTAAATACTAATAATACTTTCAATGACTAAAACTGTAGTGTAAATATTTTGGAAAGACTGTTGTTCAAAAGGTACCAACACCACAAACGCAGTGAAGAGTTCCAATTCAGTGACCTGAATTAGTGGAGACGACTTCACAACGTGCACCTTTAACGGCCTTTAATGGCTTAAAAGAAAAAAAAGAATTGGGTCAATTTGAATTTATTTTAAATGAGCACTTCCCAAGATTTGTAAATGTACAATTCTTCTCCTATATCTTCAGTGAGTTCATTGGACTTTCCTGTTGTTCCGAGTATTGGTTAATCCAATTAGTGCTGTCAAACAAATCCAAGTTTTTCATGCTTGCAAACAGAAACTATCAGTCGTAGTCAATTATGATTGCCACCGAGAAGTTAATAAGCCTTGACCACGTAAAAGTAAAAGATATTATAGAACCCTCGGCATTACTTATTAAAAGATTACACTGAGTGAAAGTATATGGCTGAGCCTGTATGTATACTTTGACCCTGTGTGGATTAGAGAAAATCTTAAATAAATTAAATCTTGTGCACAAAATTCTTTTTTTTAAAAAGTCATTAAAGATGTATTTTGTACAATCACTCCACTCTGGAAAAAGAACTGTTCAAAGAGATTTTTAAAGGCTCTAAATTACCATGATAATCATGCCCATGGTGAGTGTATATAGGCCTCCGACCACAGCTGCAGACTTTTGAAAAAGTTGCTGACTTTTGAGGTTATTTTTCTTGTGATGATCACCGATCCAGCGTCATTATTTAACACCTTACTTTGACCAACATCCAGATTTTCAAGGGACCAAATTAACTATTTACCAACTGCAAAGGCCACAGACAATGTGATACGCCAAACACCCCATCAACACGATACCTGCAGGACAAAATCAGCGGCACCGGGTACTGACCCCTTAGCTTTCCGAAGGCGGTTTGTTGAGTGTCCTATTTACACCATGAATTGGAGGGCCAAGGGCTCTTCCAGCTAACAAAATAAAATATCGCAGGCTCTGGTAATTACACTATTTACTCCATCCAGAGTGCTACATGAGCAGTGTCCTCCCTTTTAAAGTACCTTTGCAGGCTGTGAGATGACACACGGTAACGGGGGAAGAGGTTCCACCTCCACATGAATCATTTCAATAACCCCACTCATATTCTTAAGACACACAGCTGCTCCTCTGCTAATTCAGAAAGTAAAGCCATAAAAAAACAAAAACTAATGTCCGCGGAAAAAGAGGGAAGGTAATTTGCAGGAGGAGACCTTGATGCAAGAAAAAGGAGAAAAAGTCAATTCCAGTGAGTCATCCAACACACATCAGTATTTCATGGAGACATATTTACAGTACAATAGTCTCTGCCTCTGCTTTTCCCCTTCTCTGGTTAGTCAAGCATCACGACACGCATCTGCTCACACAGTGTCACCCTGTGAAAGAGATGTCAAGGTGCACAGACACAAACACAAACTGGATAAAAAAAAATTAAAAAACCATTTAATTTAGTTTCTCGTCTCTCCAATCTGCCTCGTTATTAGATTGAAAAGGTGCCCTTGACCGCAGCCACTGCAGTGAGGATGTTCGTCATCTGTGCACACAGAAAGAGCACAGGCAGATGAAGGCTGTTTGGTGGTGATCAGCATGCTTTGAGTAAAAAGTGACACAGTTTAAACGTCATGAACGACAGGTACCCGAGGTCGTTGCAAGCACCTGACAGAGAGCGTTATGGGTTTTCTGTCTGTTCTGGTGACTTTGAGCATAAATAGAATTCATCAATAAACCCGATAAAATAATAACTCCTATTACCTTTATGAATATCTACCAAGGCAAAGCCTGGGGCATAAGCCAGGTTTGGGCCAAATGGCATTTTGTCTTATCTTCTTCGACCTTTGGCAGCAGTGATGACGCGTGGGGTCACGGTGTTAGTGACACGAGTGTGTGACTCATATTTCACCACAATGGGTTACTTGGACGAAGGGCTTGCCTTTTCCCAATCAAGTAGTTATTGGTGCTAAAACTTCAGAAAAGAATGAAAGCAGAACCAAAAGCAAGTGCAAGAAAAAAGGGAAACGAAACATGACTGACCCCGCCGGGACCATCTGACAAAGCTGTATTATGTGACATCCTGGGATGAGAACGTGTTGCCTTGTTTGGACAGGCTGGGGCCTAGGACTTGCTCTCAGCATATCTCATAATATGAGAACAAGCTGTGATCATGTGGTGAGAAATATTCATTATTGGGAAGAAAACAGTGTGAACTGTGAAGTGGAGGGACACGTTTCAGCTGTTTTGGTCCTTGGCTGCTCGCTCATTGGTGGTGTTCAAGTGGACTGTGTTCTGGATCTGGGCCTATTTGGATAAACTCACTGGATCTGCTTTTAGATGTAACGTCTGCAACACTTTATAATACAGCCCCCTGCATTGGTTGTAATTCCCTTACATCAGATTTCCCTGATTTTATTTGAAAATATAATTTAACTATATTTACTTACAAAAGTAGGTTCATTAGAAAAAGGATGTAACACTTCAGGTTTGGAAAAGAAACAAAAATATAATTATACTGTAGGTAAAGTTAGGTAGAGTGTAACCTGCTAAAAGGCTACTAAAGAGAATAGAACATTCATCATCCCCATTAAAGTAACAACTGTTAAATAATGATATATTAAAAACATAAAGATGTCAATATGCTAGATTAATCCACTCTATAACACACCATACTTACCGTGTTAGTTGGGGAAATATTGTTTGTTTTTTCTGCAAAAATAGAAGAAATCAAGAAACACTTACGTATACTTAAGCTGCATTTAATATTACTTACAGTATAAATTGTTTCCTTTCCTGTTAAATATCTGAAGTTATGCAATACTTACTACTTATACACTATGTTAAATTACTTAAACATTGCTTAAAATTAAAACTAATATTAGTAATATTTGTAAGTAAATACAATTATATTTCAATTTAAAATAAAATGCATTGAAATTCCGTTTAATTACATGGGAATTAAGCCCTTAGTCACAGGCCATATTATAAAGTGTTGCCAAAACATTTTTTTAATTAAATTTAAAAAGTATAAAAGTAAAATACCTGGAATAAGAGTTTTTAATCTTGGGCACATTCATTTCTTAATTATAAGTTGATTTGACTAAAATCAGTTTACAGTTTTTATCATCAGTCTATTGTTGTTTAAATACTGGCTGAATGAAGCATAAAGTGACTAATGCTTTCTTTTGGATTCTTATTTAAGTGTGCCTATGCCAAGAGGCACACTTATTTTAAATATAGAATTTATTAATTGATATGTTTACAATATCCTCAGCAAAAATGTATGCTCAATTTTTGACATTTAAGAATTAGGCTCACACTTCTACATCTATACATCAGTATTGCTGTCATGTATAGAACACATGTAGCTTGTGCCAGCGACTGTCCTGCCTCCCCAGATGGCTGACCCTCCCTGATCCTGGTTCTGCCTGACATTTCTTCCTGCTGAAAGGGAGTTTTTCCTTCCTACTATTGCCAAGTGTTTGATATTGTTGGGGTTTCTGTGCATAATCCTAGGGTCTTTACCTTACAGTTATATAGCACTTTGAGGCAGCTGTTGTTGTGCTTTAATGCTTTATAAATAAAATTGAACTGAATTGAATTAAACTAAATTAACAGTGGTTATTTTGTTTATAATCATTCTAACAGTAATTACAAAAATCTTAAGCTGAGAAACCAAACAAAAATGGGGTTCTCAGCATAACAATACTGTCTGCCCTGCAAACAGTATGTTGAGAAATCTTCGGGGAACGCTGGTGAAGAAAGAGGGCTGGCAGTATTACGCCAAGGCATATATCACAAACCAATAACAGAGCTTATTTCCCTCCTTCGGCCTCAGAGTATTGGCCTCCAGGGTCAGAAGGGCGTGGCGCTGTGGTTAAGCCCCAGCAGGAGGAGGCGTGTCGGGCTACAACCTGCCAAATGACGCACTCCTGTCTTCTTCTGCAGCATCCGTGTCTATGTGTGGCAGACATACACTTATCCAGGCAGCGTAGTGATCTCGAAGTGACACTTGATATGACCCCAAAGACGTCACTGATACTTTATCAGGTGCACACACACACACACACGTGTCCCGCTTACACAATTGCCCACATTTTAGTATTTTATTACAGTTCCAGAATTTTAAGCCAAATTCCACATAGCTGAGTGATTAGTTTAATGAATATATTTTACAAAAAAAAATGTCATTGTCATAAATATAATTTATGACACTCTTAAATTGATCTTTCATAAAATAAATATGCTTTTATTTTGAAAGATAAAAACATAATTGGCTCAAACATTTTCTAGAAAATTATAACACAAAATGTCTAAAACAAACAAAACAGAAAAAGGCAGTAAATCCAAAAGGATCGTTTATTTACAAATTTTATCATACAAAGTTACAAATACAGAGCAGACTCATCTGACCATGCTAAGTGATCAGGCACAGAATTACCTTGCATTTGCATTCAGTTATCACGGCCAGTAGAAACCTGAGCTTGATACAAATCATTATGAATGTGTGGTACAAAGAGATGTTGAACAATGTTTAGGAACCATTGTAAAACGTAGAGAGTTGGAGTATAAATAGACTGTATGTACATCTGATGGGATAAATTCCCTAAAGCAGAGTCAGGCAGGAAATTTGGAAGTGTGTTTATTTTTCCCCTCATTTGTACATTTGTAGGAGCTGGAAAAATAATAGGCTTCAGAATAAATGTGGACCTTTGCAGCAACTGATTCTTTTCCCCTTGCTGTTGATTTGTAACTCGAGGTGTAACGTGAAGTTTAAATGTAAGGAAAGGACAGGGAATGGCTGAATCAAGGTGCCGAGCGAAAATTACACCCTCTCCTGCGGGATCGGCGACAGCATCGCATCCTACATAAAGTAACAATTAGCATTCATGCAGGCAGCCACATCCTGCGTAGTAAAACTTCACTCCGGCTTTTCATTTCAAAAGTCACAGGTCGGAGGTCGGAGGAGGGGATTGGCATGGTGCAGTAGTCACTAGGAGGGGGCATCTTCTCCGTGTATAGCCTTATACTTGGCCATCTCCTCTGGAAACACTTTGCCGAGCTCGGAAACTAAAAGGCTCTTGAACTTCTGTAATAAAACAGAAATATGACAGTGGAGGTTGCTTTAGTGCTGATGTATAAATACTTTATGTATAAAGAATAACTTGTGTTAGGGACGTAGTGAGTTACGACCCAACAAATGTTCAAGATAAATCTGTCTCGTGTCTTTTTATGTGAACAAGTAACAGGGACAGAGTATTTACTGAAGCAGAAATAAACCTTTTAAGCACTTTGTCCAAGGATAATTATTTTATCACGATCAACAAGGCCACTTTAGCCTACAGCAGTGTAACACGTGCAGGGTTGTTTGTATAATGAAACTGGCCCTTTATCTTTAAAGCATTCTAAACACACTTCTGGGCGTTTAATCGGAGAATCGTGCTGAAGGCTCTGCTTATTCTCGAAAAAGCCATTGGCTGAGGAATCTCACTGCCCCTGGAACTACCTCTTACCGTCAAAGTGTCTATCTTCCCTTTGACCTGCTCGTTCCTCGCCAAGGCTCTCTCCAGACACTCCTTGGTGTACAGCTGAGGGTTTCGACCTTGGTCAATATATCTGCAAATACAAGGTACAACATCAGCCTTCTTCAATAAGACTCCAGGAACTTGCCAAATAAATGTGACAAAGAAAGCAATCAGATTTTTTTTTTGTTTTTGTTTATGTATTTACTTTAGTAATCTTTTAAACAATAAAAAATCCTCTTTATTTGAGCGGCATCAAAACAAATGCACAGAAGTGAAACACTAAAAGGACAAAAGTACTGTCCCACCTACACATTACACCTACAGGAGCTTTTATGACATCTCACTCTAGATCCAGTGGCATTGATGTGGAGCACCTATGGCAGCTTCCATTCTTCTGGGAAGGCTTCCATTAGGATTTTAGAGTGTGTCAGATTATGATATTGGATGAGAGAGCCTGTCTTTGTGCAATGGGGCACAGACATGCTAGAACGGAAATGGACTTCCCCCGGTATACTGAAGCATTTTGATTTCCTGTCACTTGAGCTAATGGGCCCAGGCTGATCCAGGAAAAACAACCGCACAGTCTTATCCCTCCAACACTACACTTTACAACTGGTGTGAAACAATCAGGCTTGTAATCCTCTTCCTGCATTCACCAAAATCAGGCTCGTCTATACGACTGCAAGAAAGAGAAGCATGATTTGTCATTCCACAGAAAATGTTACCACTGCTACAGTGGCAGTCCAGTGGCTGAGTGCTGTACACCACCTGTTTGTTATTGCATTTGCTGATATAAGGCCTGCATGCACCTGCTTTGACCATGGAGACCTTTGCAATGAAGCTCCCAGTGCAGAGCTTTTGTCCTGATGATACTGGAGGATATTAGGAACTCTGCAGTCAATAATAACTCTTACAGCAAGTAGAGAAATATCTAACAGGGAAGACATTTCACGAACTTACTTGTTGCAACAGTATTGACACAAGAAGACAAGAGAAAACTACACTAGTGCTGATTAATCTCTTGAGAATGACACATTTGTTCACAAATATTTGTAAAGGCATAATGCATGGCTGGGTGCTTGACTGTATACGCCTGTGACTATGGCTCTGAAAAAACTGAATTCAGAGATTAAGAGGTGTGACCCAAATCTTTCGTCCATATGACCGTATGTGCATGCCGAATGTGAAAGAGGATTTAATCAATAACGAATTACTCATATAACGCATGTGAGGTAAACCAAAATACAACACAGTGATTGCATTTTAAAAATCAAGGACTTTTTAAACAGGGTTTGGCCCAGTTACAAAACACGGCGATATGAAAGCTATCGGGCGGCAATGAGTATGCATTGCACTGGAAGTAGCATAAATATAACTAAAGTAGAGATATTTACGTGACAGAAGGTGACATACACAATAGTATAAGCAAATATTGTACTCACTCAAAGACCTCCAGGGGTACGTTGATCTCATGAAGCTGCTGACGGCACTTCTCGATGTCCTGGAGCCCAGATATCATGAAATTTCTGCAGAGAAAAAACGTCCGGATACGTTAACACGGGGCTTATTTGCGAAATGTTAGCGGGGGAAACAGCCAAGTGAAACACGTCTCACAGTTTTTGGTTGAGTCCTGCCTGGCTGCTAGGCTGAAAGTCGCTCACGATGATTCCCAGCTGTCGAATATTCTCGATAAACTTCTCCAGGTGTTCTTCGAGGTTATCGAACTTTTCCGCCATTGTAATTAATCGTTAACAAATCACCAAAACGTCATATAAAATGCCTCCGCTTTAAAATAATGTCTTTATTAGATAATCTCTGTTTACTGTTAGCCGCCGACGCTAATCACCGCCTCAATGTTGAAGTGCTTTACGGCTGTATTACAGCCAATCGCTGCAGCTATTGCTCCGTTACCTAGGTAACAACCAATGGCAGACTGTCGTTTAATGACGCTCAAAGCGTCAAAGTGTCGCGCTACTGACTTCTTTGTCGGAGAAAACCAGATGAATTACTCTTAGTGGTGTTTAAACAGTTTATACACTACTACGTAAACACAGCATTTACTTGGCGCACGTAGTTCTGTGTAATTTGTGGTGTTTAATGTCATCTGTTCATACTGTACCTGCTCAGTTAAGTTTAAAGTGAAATTTCGGTAGATTTTCTAAAATAATCAGGTGTACTCTTGCTATGTCCTGTCATTCTGGCACTGAAAGTAACAAAAAAGATGTACAATTTTTTAAAACAATGATAGCTGACCCAAAGTACTTTGTATTCAGACAAACATATCAAAAAGTATCAAAAAATACAAAATAAAAAAACATAATAATGCTAATTATAATAATAAAATCTACAATCTACATAGAATGTGAGTTAGTATTCACAGCACAGGCTGAAAAAGCAAGTTAGCTCTCAGCTTTAATAACAGAGAAATAAGGAATAACAAACTCTTAAAACATCTTCTGTTACTGCATAGGAGAGGTTCTCAGTGATGAGAAGAACTCACTTTATCAATTTGTTCCACTCCATTCCACTATAAAATATCCTGACACCGCAGTGTTGCCTCACAATAAGGAGTTCCTGGAGTCAGGCGGGGCCTTTTGGTGTGGAGTTTTCTCTCCCGGTGAATGCACGTGTTCTCCTTTTTACTCCAACTTGCTTCCAAAAACATGCTTGTTGGGTTAATTGGTCTTACTGGTTCTAATTTGGCCGTCGGTATAAATAGTTATCTGTGTCTTTGTGTTAGTCCCGTAATACACATTTTTTTAAATCGCTGTTACTTCTTGAAGATCTTCCTGAGGTAGCAAAGCAGTTCAAACCATAATGCTACCTACACCATGTTTCACAGTTGTGATGGGGTTTTGAGTTGGTGTTTTCTCATGCAAACGAAGGGTTGTGCATTTTTTTCCCAAACAAACTTTTTTCTCATCTGTCAACAGAATATTGTCACAGAAATTCTGCAGTTAGAGCAGATTTTCCAGTAGCTCTTTTAATGTCTTCTGATTCCTCACAGTCATCCCAATAGTGGAACTAAAGACAGGAGGCCGAACAGGGGATCGTAGTAGCCTTAAAAAGGCTAAGATTTTCGTTGAGAGACTGAGATGGTTTAGAGGTAGGATAGTGGATACACTGGACAAGTGATGTTGAATACTGAGCCGTCAGGCAAGAGGAAAAGTGGAAGACCACAGACGAGGTTCATGGATCCAGTGAAGGAGGACATGCATGGTGTGCAGGGATGGTGTGACAAAAAAAAAGATGCTAGGGATGAGGTGAGACGGAGCCACGTGATCCTCCGTGGTGACGCCTAAAGGGAGCAGCCAAAAGGAGAAGGAGACAGCGATCCCAACACCATTAACACCATTAAAAACAGCTCTGTTCAGTTTCATTGTAATACTCTTCAATTTCATTTTACACTTGAGCTTCTCAAAAAAAAAAGCTAATCTCATCTCTGTAACTGGAACACCTGAGTTCAAGATGCCTTTGGAGAAATCATTAGCACAGAGGTTCACTCATTTTCCAGAATGAGCTGCCACTGATCACTCGGGTCAGGCTGTGTTTGTCTAAAACTGAGCCTTACATAAAGATCTGATCACATTCACCTAATCAATGCGGAATCTGTTGTCCCAAGAAGTCAGCAAAAGAACTGAATCTTCTTGACCTGGCCTCAAGAAGAGGCTCACTGTTTATCTAGCTGTTTAAATACGCTCGTCTTCTCTGATTACTCTCAGAAATAATGCTGAGCTCCGCTTAAGACAACTTTGCCCATGATAAAAATACACTGGCGCTGACTGGGGACAAAAAGGAATCCATAAAGTTAAAGTGAAGGCCAGTGACGCAGGCGTTACACTAGCATCTTCCTTCTGCTTAGCCTCCTCTCTTTCACAACACCAAGTTAGCCAGAAAACCAGGAAGTCATCGAAATATCATCAAAATAGGAGCAATGTTGTGATAACAAATACGGGCTATTGCATAACAGTGGTTAAATTTGGACTATAATAGTAAAAATATTATTATTTAGAAACTTGATGACTGTCCTCCTACCTGACCCCACCTTATTCCCTTGCTTTTTAATTCATCGTTAAAAAACAGATACGCTGGACTGTAAGAAATCGAGGTAGTTAATGTGATTTATGCCTTTCTCTCTTCATAAGTGAACATGCTTTTATTTTGAAATGTAACGTCGCCGGTGCAGAGCAGACTGGCTGAAGAAGGATTACCGGGGGCTGGCTCGTCCTCGGCTGCATTAAAGCCGAAGCTACCGCAGCTGCACACACACATACACACACACATCAAAGGCTCTCCTCCTCACTGCAGCTCTCGCAGACAGCGGATCAGCTGGATGGTATAACCCTCTCTCTTTTTTGTAATTTCTTTCTTCCCTTTTTTACGCACACAGAGCGGGACAGTAAACGGACATTTCAGCAGACCACGGTAAGAACAGGCTGGATGTGTGAGTAGTGTCGGGTTTGTCTGTGGGCAGGAGAACACACATAAAGGGAAATTCGTTTTATTATGCTCAGTGCGGGACTTTAAGTGTGCCCGTTTTCGGCTTTATGGAGATCTGTATCTGGTTGACATGGTAATTAGCCTGAGGGGTAACATATTCCACAGTGTTTATACCAGCTCGTGTGTTCTTATAGCGAAAATGTTACGTCCACATATTTACTTATATGTGTTCGTGTGTCTTGATCTTCCACAGTGATATTCTACATCATGTCCTGTGGGAATCTAGTGTGTCCATTACATCAGGCTATAGCAACCTTGAAATGCATTATGACGTTTTTTTTTCTTTCTCCCCCTGCTCTCTGCGCCTCTTTGATTTTCCTCTTGTTTTCGCCATGATAATATGGATACCATGCAGCTTTCTCTTAAAATATCCCACACGATCACCTCTGTGCTTCTGCGTAACGCATCGTCCTATCACCGATCAACTGCAGTCACAGACGTGATGTCCGTCCACTTGTGGGAAACATGACTGGATTCCTCTGGTCTGTGTGAGGAAAGCTGTTTTATTCGATTGTCCATCTGGACTCATTTGTTGTCTCTCTGTTTTTCTTTGCTTTCAGTCGAAGATGAAGCACTAAGGAGAGAACTGCACAGGCTCCCCCGATTGTGTTCATCCTGAGGCTGCAGTGAACGGAGGAGGGGGGATTGCGGTATAAGAAGGTTAATAATCGGCATCAGTAAAGGTCGTCTCTTTTAGCCGGGAACCCACTCGAAAGGGTGAATCTCGCCCCTGTGCGGGGGGATCGGCGGAGCAACGTGAGTGTGTAAAAAAAATTATGGCCACCCTACTGCGGAAGATCGGTCTGATCCGTCTGCACGACCGAGACACCGAGGACCCAAAGCACCACCAGGGCTCGTTAAAGGGGAGCAAGGGAAACCAGAAAAACAACACCAGCAAACACTGTCAGACCGCTAACGAGACCAACATCCTGAGCACTCCGGAGATTAAAGCGAGGAAGCTGGACCAGCACGGCAAGGACAAGCCGTCCGGCAAGGATAAGCAGGGCAAGGATGCGAAAGAGAAGCAGCAAACGGGAGGAGGTGGTGGTGGTGGCGGTGGAGGAGGAGGAGGAGGCGTAGGAGGAGGCGGCAGTAAAGCTACCAGTGCCTCCTCGATACCACCGCTGCCGCCTCACCGGCAACACTGCACCCAGGTCCGGACGCGACGGCTGATGAAGGAGCTGCAGGAGATCAGGAGGTTAGGGGACAACTTCATCACGGTGGAGCTGGTGGAGGACAACCTGTACGACTGGAACGTCAAGCTGCACCAGGTGGACAAGGACTCGGCGCTGTGGCAGGACATGAAGGAGACCAGCACCGAGTTCATACTGCTCAACGTCACCTTTCCTGATAATTTCCCCTTCTCACCGCCGTTTATGCGGGTCCTGACACCCCGGTTGGAGAACGGCTACGTGCTGGACGGCGGGGCCATATGCATGGAGCTGTTGACCCCCCGCGGATGGTCCAGTGCCTATACGGTGGAGGCCGTCATGAGACAGTTTGCTGCCAGCCTCGTAAAAGGACAGGTGAGGGGAAGCAGGGGCTGCTGGGTGAGGGTCCTTGCTTGGAATATCATCAACCATCTGTAGCAGATTTATTACTATTACTATTACGTGTCGTGCGTAATTGTACCACACGCACAGGTGCAGCAGCTTTCAGCCCTAGAACGAGTTTAAAAACTGTGTTTTGGTCTATTCTTATGTTTCTAATGTAAAACAGCCTCCATTCGTGATTCCCGAGGCATGTTTCTCACGAAGATGGCGCGAAATAATACATTTCGCTTTAAATTGCGTTGTGGAACGACACCACAGCGAACTAAAATATCATTCTATTTAAAAATAGTGTTCATTGTGTACATCCGGCCTATTTATAGCATGTTCTGTCATTTTCTGTCAGTGCATGGCTGTGATGTCTCAGATCCTCACCCCCCCCCCCCCCCCCCCCCTCCCTCCCCCCCTTTTCCAATCCCC
>VUQR01036350.1:35756-53256 GCA_015108515.1 Hemichromis elongatus
CAAAATTCCCAAAAAAAAAAAAAAAAAAGGAAAAAAAAAAAAAAAAGAATAAAAAAAAAAAAAAAAAACGATCATGGCCACTTTGTTCAGGCTCTCAGATGTCATGTTCCTACAACAATGACAAGCGTCCTTAACTGCAGAAAACTGACTCCACTCGTTCAACGCAGAAAGGCAGGACAGAAGCGGAGTATACCTGACGGATTCATGTGCAGGCTATGGGTGTGTAATTTTTCTGCACTGCACTGCAGCAAGCAGAGGCGCTCACCAAGTGAGGGAATTGTATTAGTATTGGTTTCAGTGGAAAGCTTCGGCGCCTCCCTGCCAAGAACACTGCTACGGGTAAAGGGAAGTGGTGCAGTGTGTCATAGTGTGTAGGGAACCTGGTATTTTTCTGGGAATCACCACAAAAATCGAACCTACAGTTTGACCAGTGTACGTAGAGCTACTGTGCAGTCAAATTTATCGTTATGGCATTCTCGTTGTGGTTCTCCCGTGTTTCTCAGGTGATTTTAATACATGAAAAAAAAAAAAGCTAATGACACTGGTATGAGTCACACCTTTTTCCAGGCTGTGGTGTTATGAACGTCTCCCTATATTGTTTTTTACAGCATTAAGTGAGTTGTTTCTTTTTCCATTCATCCTCCTACGCAGCTTTCTTCAGGGAAGACTTACTGCCAATAACAGAAAAGGCAGCTTTATCATTTCAGCTGATGCCTACTCCTCTTTTCTTCATCCCCCCAACACACACACACATTTATTATTAGTCATGTGAAGGAGGAAGGGCTTCAGTAGCATGTGCCTGCATGGTGAAAATCCCTAATATCACAGTGCTTTTCATTATGCACAAGGCGGTTAAATGGCTCTTTATGTATATTTTCTGTCATATATAGACAAATTTTCATCATTTAGTGCCGTAGGTGCTTCTGCTCTTCATTTATCTCCCCATTTCCCAGAGTACTAGAGGGTGTATTTTCACTTCTGATTGAACCTGACGTCTTAAAAGCTTTTTTTGACCGCCTCTAAACATCGATCTGTTGTTGGTCAACCTGCTTTCAGACTATCTGACTTGTCAACATCCCTCCTGCAGCTATGCATTCACCATCAACTTCATCCCTGTGCATATGTGGGCTGTGTTTCTGTCTTTGTGTCTTTGGTCTGGAAAGATTTCAAAAAGCTGTTTTCATAAAACGCTTGACAAGACTGCTGACAATTATGAACCTTTTGATCTGACGTTGTATATCCAGATCACACAGTAAAGTTTTGATGCGTGCCAGCTTTTGAAGTTTTGCAAAATGATATTCTGCTTTTTAAAAATCAAAATGAATGTGCACAGGCAAAAATCATACCATAAATCAAGGATTTCTCTCCTCTGCAATGAAACTGAATTGGACTTTTAATTTTCCACCATCTTGCGCTAATATCACAAACAGCTGAAGGGAAATAAGCCGAAAGGTTTACGTCAGTTTTCGCATAGATTGCTTACAAAGTACTTTTTCCCCTTTGTGTATTATTAGATGTTGAGTTTAGTTTGCTGACATATTAAACAGTTGCATTCTGCTGCTTTTTAAATTTTCTGTCATTGTAAACTAAAAATCTTCTAGCTTTAAATAATGTTTTTCTTTTAGGTTTTCAGAAAAAAATATATATGTCAATGCATATTATGTTACGTTACGACAACCCTCTGAATTTTATCGTCAATGCAATCGAAATGTAACATGGAACTTTTCAGTAGCACAAAATGAGACAAATACTTTTACAATCCTGCGAGTCATCTCACCAGCTGACCTGTAAGCTACAAAAGTAGGAACTCAGCTATGTCCCACTGAGGTCAGAGGCAGGTCCAAATCATTTGTCATGAAAAAATACCATGTTATTCTAAAAAATAACAGGTATCAAAATACATTAAAGAAGAAAGCCTCTGTCTCCATAAGTTTTATACTGCTGCACAAAAATACATTTGCCACCTAATGGCAAAGATCCTAGATTTAGATCATGGCTGACGTCTAATCAATAGCTTTATAGCTCTGGATCTATCCAATTTAGTGAAAAGCCATTCATAATTTGGATGTTTCCTCTAGACAGAGAGCCAGTCAAACAAATGTACTGCATGAAAGTAGTGTCTTTGGCAGAGGCTGCACTATAGCCATCAGAAACTGAATACGTGAGTGCAACTTTTGCCAGCAGCTTGAAAATTGTTATCGCTGTTTAAAAAAAAAATCAACACAGTGACGAATAAATAATTTCTTTACATGTAAAGAAAGTAAAGCCTTTTTAACAGTGTACATTTATGACAACATAATATCAGAATCACAACTTTGTCACAACTTTGCCTTTATTTATTGGTTAAATTAGTTTCCACATGTTGGTAACATGTAAGCATAAAAAACTGCTTGATTAGATTTAGGAACATTTTGTAATTTGGGTTTCATATATGTAGTTTTTAACATCAATCATTTATTTTACTTGAGATTTTTTTTTCTTTTTTTTACCTAAAATGCGATAGTCATGCATACCAACACTGTCAGTAAAACATACCAAATGTTTCCATAAATCATTGAAAATCTTTTGCTGTCTACATGGACTTTTTACATTTGCTCTGAGCAACCATCTGTTCTATATGAATATAGACTAAATACAAAGTTGACAGTCACTCGGTTGTGCTTATTGACAAAGACTCATTCAGACTGATGGCAACATGTTGGCTATCTAACTTTTGACAGTCTCTAAGAGAGCAATTGCAGTCACTCCAAGTCAGACTGCAACTGTTTGCAGAACGGTTGCTTCCAATCAGGTGACCTGTGCCCCGGATCAAAAGTGGTGATGGGTGTGCAACACCCTCAAGCTCTAGGCAACCATTTACTTAGAGTTGCAACTGATTCCAAAATGTGAAAATATTAAATAAAACCATCAGCAGCCACGTTTTGTTCAGTTTAGTTTTTTTCAAGAAGGTTGCTTACCCATTTTACTTATGTGACGGAGCCATTAGCTTGCTCTAAACTAGAAGGTAATGTTTTCAACCTAAGTGCAGTTTGGATGGTTTTCAGTTGATTTTATTTAAAAGTTTGGCGCATGAAGTGAGCCCTCGTGAGTAGTGTTCCCAGCGTATTTTCATTTGATATTTGATGTCCCAGTATTTGATACAAAATCGACACACAAAATATTGTGTTATTATGCTATATCGAGTTTTTTATATCGAATTCAAAGGTTTGCTACACCTCTTTGATGATGTCACTCGATTAAATTAAATTACACAACACTAATCCCTGTGTCCATTATGCCTAAAATGACAAACATCATGTGTTCAGATTCCTCACTAGTGGACTGTTTAACTGCTTCTGTATTTTGCTGCTATTTTACACATGGAGCTAACCTTTCCTCCCTCCCACCACCCCACCCTTTCCTTTCCCTTTGTATCTCCATTTGTCACAGGGCCGAATATGTAGGAAAGCCGGAAAATCTAAGAAAGCTTTCAGCCGCAAGGAAGCCGAGGCTACCTTCAAATCCCTGGTGAAGACCCATGAGAAGTACGGCTGGGTGTCCCCGCCCGTCTCTGACGGCTGAATGCTCCGGCGCCGTCCCTTCGACCCCCGCGCTAGCCGGACAAACCCAGCTAGCCCCGACACGCAAAACGACACACCACGCTAACTCAACAATCTCTCATTTTCACCTTTCGCTGTTTCACTCAAGATTTAATTTTATTTTTCTGGTTTTATGTGTTATTTAATTATTTTTTTGTTTTTGGGTTTTGGTCACCATCTCCAGAAGAGCTGACATCCAGTCATCACCATCACTCCACCTAGAAAACAACTTTTTGCTTCACCTCCCTCTCACCCAGGGATTCTTTCCGCGGTTTCGGAAAGACCTGAGAGGGCAGTGTTTGCTTGCGCGTGTGTGGGTGTGTGTGTGTGTATGTCGCTGCATTGGACATCCGCTGGGAGTGTGTGCACGTGCATCGGAGTGTGCTCTACTGTGGGCGGATTTTTGTTTTGTTTTTTCTAAATGCACACGCATGCATGTGCAGTGGGACAAATCGGACAGTGTGGACTTTTCCACCCATGTGAAAGACTACTGAATGAAGGAGACTCGTCTCCCTCTCCTGTCCTTGCAATCCCCGCCCCCATTCTCCCTTCCCTTTTCCATCCCTCATTCCTTTCTTCTCTTGAACTGGCATTACGTCCCACCATCTCTCTCTCTCTGTAGCTGTCGGGTCATTTACATATAAATGAAGCTGTTAATGTTTAATAGAAGGGCAGCGCACTGACGTTTAAACTCACTCATTCGCACCTTCATTTCCCCTTTCTTTTGACTGTGCCGTTGCTCACAGTTCAACGCAACATGAAGATTGTAATTTACATGGAGCTGTGCTCTCTCTTTCTCTCTCTCTCTCGCGCTCTCTCTATTTTGTTTCTTTCTTTAGCTCGCTTTGTTTCCTTCTCTCCATCTCTTGTGGCTAAATTTAGAGCTCACTGTTGCGTAGATGGATATTGATTTTTAATGGAGAAAAAGAGTCACATGCTGCTTTATGCAGTAACTACTGTATGTATGATAAATAGAATGACAGTCAGTCACCTCTCTTTCTCTCTCATGTTCTTGTTAGTGTGTGTGTGTGTGTGTGTGTGTGTGTGTGTGTGTAGGAGAGGAATGAAGACTATAATTCTTGCGATTTAGATACCAGATGGTACAGCTGAAGGCTAGGCCTCAGTGCATGTGTATGTGTGCGCGTGTGAGTAAGGGAGACGAAACCTTTAACAGAGAAAAATATGATTTACTGTGAATGACACTAAGACTTGAAGGGAGTGCTGGCTTTTGCTAGACTACCTGCCTTCTTGTCCCCCCGTCGATGTCAGCTCCCGATTGTTACTAGGGTGAAACACGCGTGTAGCTGTGACCAAATATCTGCGTGCACACAGCCTCGTCTGTCTATTGGATACGCGCGATGGAGAAAAGGTCGGCAAAAAAAACACGCTTTGCCTCGCCCAGACGTTTTGCACAGCTCACACGTTTGGAGCGTACACCTGCGGCCTTCGGTGGTAACAACTAGAACTGAAGACAGACAGGATGGCGCGCTGGAGTGGCGCTTTATATTGAGTGCGCTTCGAGCCCGCCGGATTGATGTCCGCTGAAAGCAAGAGACTGAAGGCAGGAGAACAGAGGGATGGGAGGCAATTGCGAGAGCTTTGATGACCGCCGCCCGCTTCTTGGAAATGTCAGGTGGATTGAAAATGGCCAAAGAGGGCCGTGATTACTTAACAGGCATGGAGTTCCAACCTTTTTAAAAGGACTTAGTATATATCTACTGTTAACTGTACGGCTGCAACAGCATCGGTCTCAATCAGCCGAGAGCCCGCTAGCCGCAGACTATCTCTCCGTTCTGTCCGGTGGGCTTTGTTTGTTTTGCTTGCCTCCAGTTAAATGTCAGAGGGAAGGCTGCTAATTGGTCTGACATTTCAGCAGAGCGTCATTAGAGGAGAGCCGCGAGAGCACATGGATGGAGGATGTCAGAGCTCCCGCTCAGCACTGACATTTTGTCACTTTCTTCTCCTGCTTTAATTTTTGGAGGGATTGGGTTTTGGCAAGGTGAGGGTAGGCAGGTTCGGGGTACTGGAGCCAGCTCCCAGCTCAGCGGTCCTCGATCGGGGGATTTTTTTTTTAAAAATCGCCGAGCCGGAGTTCCGCATTTCGATCAGGTCATATCTCGTCCCGACGCTCCCTTCGAGTCGCGTTCGCGGTCGATAGCAAGTCTGGGTTTGAGTGCACATGTGAACACGTGTGTGTGTCACGCCACCATCATAAAAAAAATAATAATAGTACAAAAACGAAAACATCACCATCTGGTATGTGATCATGTACGAAAGCGCGTTAGTCCTCTTTTGAATTTGGCTAGTCATTTCAGGGTCGGTCGTATAGTGATCTCTCGGCTTTGTCAGCAGAGAAAACTGTAAACTGAATTATTATGACAAAATATCTCAAACAGCTGAGTGTTTGCTGGTTTCAAGAGAATACTTTTGTGATATAGTTTAGACTGGTAGTTTGCAGACACTAACTGGGTGAACTGATTATGTTGTAATATATCTGCATGTGATGTGATTGGTAGCTAGCTACTGTATCTCTCTTTTTTTCAAGAAAAGTGAGAAAAATATGGGAAAAAAACAAAAAAATGCAAATGCTTCTCTTTTCTTGGTATATATTTTTTTCTCTCTCTTTTTGGTTCTGTACTGTATGTAATTTTCTTTTCTTTCTAAGCGTCCTAAAAATGTCACATTGTGTTATATGAATGTTTGTGTTTTAATTTATTTGTGGTTTGCCAAAATGAAGATTTGAAGCATGTTGCAGGTACTGTCACAAGAAAACGAGAAGAAAAAAAAACCTACTAAGAATGATAGCCTATGTATTTGTGTGATCAGAGATTTCGGGAAGGGGGGTGGGGTGGAGGGCGGGTACAGGCAGCAAAGAAGGACAGAAGGCAGTGAAGCCTCGAGATTATAAAGGGAGTATTTTTGGGAGTGCGTCAAAGTGGAGTCAAGAAAGTGACATGGTGCTCCCTTGAATACTTTCTGGTGCCCTCCATGAAGTCACTACTTTCCCTTTCCCCATTGGTCCTGCTCTCTAAATAGTGATTTGGTTTGTGGGTAATACCATCAACACAAACATCTGAAGTCCCACGAGTCACAGATCGGAGCTCTGTGTGACCTCCCTATGCTTCAAATCAAACTTATTAAGGGAATCTGACCTGTGATGAGTTACCCTGGGCAACTTCGTCCCACTTCTGACTTGAGTGTTTAGTCCAGACCGAGGTCTTACAAGTTTAAAAAGGTGAAAGGTCATTGCAAGACCAAACAGGAATGTGCAATAAAAGTTACAGCTTATTCAACCTCTGCTTATTTGGTGGTTTGTTTCTTGAGCTAATGTCACATCTGGGAGCTTTCTTAATATCCCTGCTACACACTAGAACATCCTAATGCCCCACTTCCTTCTGCTGTGTCCTCAGCCTGGCCCCTGCATTGGCCTACTTTCTTTACTGCAGCTGATAAGACAAACTAACATTCATGGTAAGGACAGACTGTAATCACCTGTCCTTGTCTCCTTGGCTAGCTCCTGGACACATTGTTCCCTCTGTATGGCCAAGTGTGGTTAACCGAATATGGCGTAGTGGCCATCTGTAGACGGATGTGTTGAAAACAGTGTGTGCAAAGTTTGTAGTGGGACATTAAGGTTGAATTCTAATGCAGATTAATAATGTTTAAGGCGAGAAGGTTAAATGATACACACTGTAGAAAAAATAACATCCAAAAACGTACTTTTTACCCAGGATTTCATTCCTGATCATTAGCTGAGATAACGATTATTAGAAATTGCACTTCTGGGCATACGACAGGAAGACTTTTAAGTGTTATCCAACTTAAGTAAAATCAAAGTAAAATCAGACCTAATTTTGCTGCCTGGGTTTGACCTCTAGTACTCTACCTGTC
Organism: Hemichromis elongatus; assembly: GCA_015108515.1. Lineage (NCBI taxonomy): Eukaryota > Metazoa > Chordata > Actinopteri > Cichliformes > Cichlidae > Hemichromis > Hemichromis elongatus. The sequence continues at coordinate 43,226 of VUQR01036350.1, forward strand.
ATAGTTGTGCAGCCATGTTTTTTTTAGCATTGATAAAATAGTAGCATTGCTATTTTTGGTGTGTTCACATTTACTTTCACTTACAAAGAATGTAGAAAGCACATATAAGCACAGCAAAGACATTAATTAAAAATAACAACTTCAAAACTGCATTAACAACTGCTGATCTATCACAATAATCTATAACTAATACAACACAACTTGTTCAAGCAAACAGGAAATTTCACACATTTCAGCTGATTTCAACTCTTTTTCAAAATATTTCTTCTGCAACTCAAATAAAGTTATTTCACACCAGCATTTTTGGATTAAAAAAGTAAAAAATGTATTTTTTTTCCACTGTGATTTTTAAAGGCGATAACACTTCTCTTTACTGACTATGCCATATCAAAATAGCTGCCATGAATATAGACTGAAATATCCACTTTACACATATATTTTAGTGTATTTTAACTCAAATATTTGTTTTAGTAAATTGTAATTAACTACACCGTGCATGATGTATTTTGACAATGTAGAGATCCAAATCCAACATAGCAAATTGCACATTTACCAGAACTATGCTAGCTAGTTAATTTTTGTGAAAATTTCCAACTTGCCATGCCTTAACTGCTCATAATGCTAAATGTGTCCATAAAGAAGATGATAACTCAATACATAAACACCAAAACCAGTATTATGTGTGGTTTTACCTTCAATGCTAGGAAAAAAAGGCCTGCCACTGTTAGATCGCTAGCTAGCTTCGGCACCAGATGCAGTACGAAGAGGGTTTTTTCTGCTGCACCTGAAAATTGGTTGATGTTCCCCCATTTCCACTATATAGACAGGATAGTAACAACTGAAGTTACCAATAAAAGTGTAAAACCTTTCACACTCACCTTTTTCACTATGTATACTATTGCAGTAATCATACAAAGGGTAGCCATAGTCGTTAGCGTGAATGCCTTTAGAAGTATTAGCTTAATTATGGAAGCATGTAAGGTTACACAGCTGACTAAACAAGGTGACTTTCTTTTGACATACCTGCACTGAGTTCTTTCTCCAGAGACAGACCAGAGAAAGCACAGGTGTAAAATGTATGACCGTGATCATTTAAATTAGCTTTTTGAGTTTGAGGATTCTGGATTCTAATGAAATACGCAAGTGTACTAAGTCATACAAGCCAGTTATTTCTTCCATATTTAGCAGTGAGTCAAACAAAACTCTGTCACAGATACAGTTTAATGCAAACTGGCATTAAGTTATGTTTGAGCTATGTATGTCAAACAGGATATGTGACACAAATGCAGAGAACATTGCATTTCCAGAGGGATGATGAAATGAATGAAACATATGAAAGTCAAAAGAATTGTGATTTATGAAGTTAAAATACTGATATTTAATTTTCCTGAAATGACCTTTTGTCATGCACATCTATATGTTTCTGTGTACAAGAAAAAGAAGTGTCTGAGGAAATAAGGAGTAAGGTCATGCTGAAGCATAAAAGGCCATTTCACAGATCCGTGGAGTTTTGGTGTACCTCCCTGTATGTGTCCATAAAATTAAAACTGATCCCAGACTGAGCAGGGTGAGAAATTGATTGGTGGAAAAAGAAAAAAATAAACTAAAGATACAAAATAACCTCCATGATGATGTTACAACTGATTTTCCAATGAAAGTGATCTGCATAAGGGAAAAAAGTATAATGACAAGTAGTGGTGCTTCCAGAAGTCACAATGCTTTGCTGTGCATTGAACAGAGTGCCCTAAATAACTGCAGAGGACACTGAAATTTATAGATTATCAAGGTGTTCTGCAGTGAAATACCCTACTTACTGTCTCAGCTGCAGCCCAAGCCTCCATGAACAGAATAACGACCTAAATTATGAAGCTTAAAACACCGTGAATTTATAAAAAGATAACACTAGACCTCAAGTCTGGATTTTAATCCGACCAAACATGTATGAAAAAAGCTGAAACGTTTGGAGAAAAAAAACTGTAAGTCACTTAGCTGGATAGCATCGAAATCTTGAGCCTGACTTGTAATGACTTGTAATAAAACAACACACTTCTTAGAAAATCCAAAGGAACATATTGTTATTCAATGTTGGATGGAGAAAAGTCAATCCCACTTTCTTTTGTCACCTGTTTTCCTGTTTTTAGTTGAAGCTTGGAGGTTAGCTCCAAAACCAAATTAGATAAAATAGCTCCCATTTAAAAATTCCTAGCTTTACAGTTTTACAAAGCATGTTTAGAGGCCTGGTGCAAACAAGAATTTCAGTCTTCATAATGTATAATTTTACCCTTTGTAACAAATGTATACGGGTGTATTTTAATATGTCAGTATCGTGTCTGGATCTAAGGCTTATATTTAGGGCCGTGATCGCTTTAATTTACAGCCTTGCCAAACAACTGTCTGCTGAGTCTCACCTCAGCTCAGTCAGACAACTGGACCACTTGACTGTGTTGGTACCTTCTGGAGCATTTTAATGCAAGGTAATATTGTCTTTAGTGTGGCACAGACTATTCCAGACATTTTCACTGAATTCTGATATTACTATAATGCTTAATACTAATTACCAATGGCTACTTCTGGCTACAAAACAACAACATAAATCCAGACACACAAGCAACCTACAATCCACTCCTTGACCTACTATTTTTTGTTTGTAATTACACAAAAACTAAAGTTTAAAATTGTTACACTGTGCAAGAGCACAAAAAAAATGAGGTTTTAACATAGGATAACATAAAGTCATAATCCATCAGAATTCAGCCCTTATTAGCGCGTGTCACCATTTTTAACATCATCTCACACCTGCTGATTTATGCAAATTGACAAGAACTAAATGAGCACATATACGCCTTAAACTCACACACTGCTATCATCAGTACTGACATATACTGGTTAATTGATCCCTCAACACTCTTGTTTTTGTCTGGCTGATATTTCCCCACTGCTCATTAGTCTGAGGGAAACACCACAGAGCGCACAGATCAGAGAGAGCTCGCACAATATTGATGACACCATGCTGAATACTCTGAGGACACAGAGGCGAGCAAAGGAGCTTAATTTTCTGATTAGTTAACAACGTGAGCGTCCAAAAAATTGTTCATGTACGTGTATGTGTTTGAGCGCACTCTTGCTTGAGCGACAAAAGCAAAAAGACAAAAACATTCATTATTCAGCCGCGAGACAAGAAGACTGAATCCCCTGAAGGTTACCTTGACACAGAAAACATTCAAAACAACCTCAGCCAAGCACGGAGACAAAACAAAAAGAAGGGAGAGAGAGAGAGAGCGGTGTTTGTGTTATTTGTAAAGGCAGCGTGCAGCAAGCCGAGGTAGCACCGTGAAAATCTGGACGCTGCAGCTGTTTTCATGGTTTAACTTGTCCGAATGAGATTTTAATAGGAGGAAGGACACAGTGATAAGCTGTTTTATATGGGTGGTGTCACAGCTTTGTTTAGGCTTATGGATGCCGTGTGTAGTACACAGCGTGTAGTGACGGTAACACCGCCTAAACACTCCAGCCACATACCAGTTTACCTTGCTTTTCTGGGTGAACATAAATCTTTATGATAAAGTGGGAGAAGAGGATATATTGCTGCAATAAGCATGGTGGAACATACATATGTTAGATAACAAATAGTTTGTTTCTCAGTATAGAAAAGGCTTTAATCTGTTTTATTTAAAGCTGTTTTACAGATTAATAAATATCAGAGTTTGACATCCTTCGGGGATTAGTGTAACCTAAAATGTATGTATGAAATAAGTTTCTATTCCACTGAGTTAACATAAATTTTAGGAGTTCATTTGTAGGGAACAGAAGAAGCAGCTATGCCTATGCCTGTTTATTTCCCCTTAAATAGAGCTACAATTATCATCCGCTGTGTCAGTCATCTGGACATACATAATAAGAGAGGGTTACAAATTATGTGACTAATTTGAGAGAAAGAAAAAAGAAAGAAGATCAATATTAATCTGATGAATCTGATCATTTTGCTCCCTTTAGCACCAGTAGACACTCCTGATGGTGTAACTGGAGTGGTTGTGTAAATCGCACCTTCCTCGATCTCACACAGTCCTGACTTAGCCATCCTATCTGGAACATCTTATCTTTGGGAGCATAAACCTCTGTCTTTGCTGAAAAATACAAAATTAACACACAAAAAATTAATAAGTGAAAGGAAACTGCTTAGACTCACTACAACTTACAAGTGCACAGAGATGAGTCATTAACACAATGTGTTTCAAAAGCCATTTTCAGATAGTAAATAAATTATAACTTCAACTGAGTTCAGTCTCTCTGTGTGGACAAACTAGGGGTTATAATCTGATATCACATTACAAATTACAGTACTGTCCAAAAGTCTTAAACCGCCCTCATTTCCCATCTGTTATTCAAACACACTATGATCTATGGATCTTGGGGTTAGTATCTTGCCCAATATTTGGCATGCAGACTACATCAAATCACCAACCTTCCCGTTAGTATATGACCTGCTCTCTCTTTTTAAGATACTGTTCACTGTTGTAGACTTTTTTGTTTTGTTTTGTTTTTTAGGCCTGCTACTCATTCTTCTTCTTTAGTTCATCTGGCTGTAGTTTAGGAGATAGAGCAGGTCATCTACTAAATGCAAAACTGGTTGTGTGATCCCTGGCCACTCCAGTCTGCACACCGAAGTATCCTTGAGCAGGATATTAAACCCAATGTTGCTCTCCGATGTGTTCATTGGAGTGTGAATGCTAGACAGAAAGCACATAGGTGTAGAAAGTTTTTCTTGTATGACTGAGAGTGAATGAGGCATGTTAAAGCAAGTGCATAAAGTGCTATGAGTCCTTCAGTAGAAAATGTTGCATAATAATGAGTCCATTTTTCATTTAATGTTTAATTTCCTCAAACGTCATTGGACACACTGCACACCATTTTTCAAGTTTTTAGCTAATAGTTCTTTGGGAATCATCCTGTTGGCACAAAAATACCTGTTATTGTTTACATTTTTTCATAGATTCAGCTAAAGAAATGGAAACAAATTGTGGTTTTGTGACAGGCTTCAAGTAAAACGTGCCTAAAGTTACAATTTAAAACTAGATATTTTTTTAAGTTGCCTGTTGTGTGTAGACACAACAATGGTTCATCCCCTGAGGTAGATGCCTATTTTATGCTTGAATGATTCAATAAAAAAAACAAAAATATTTTCCTGAAAATGATCATGTACAAAGACTAGACTGAAAATGGATGAAGAAGCAGCCCATGTCCAAAGAAATTTTCAGACCTTTAAATCTTCAAAGAGCCAGGAGAACCACTGAGACCGTTTGTGTCACGGTACTGGGTCTGCAACCAAGTGGGTTGTGTATTTTAGTTTTATTCTTAAATTATTGTATTTTCTCAATGTTTCCTGTTTTATTTTGAAAGAGTCTTGTGTTCCTTGTTCCTTGGATTTAGTTTCACTTTCCCCATCCCGTCATCATGTTCATTTCAATCAGCTGTTTCCCCATGTGTAAGTCCTCTGTTTTTCATTGTAAGGTCGTCTGTTATGCTCATCTCAGTTGTGACAATGTTTCATAGGTATCACAGCTTTTCTTAGTTTTCATGTTTAGTTCAGCCTTCAGCCCAAATAAATGTGAAATTCCTCTCTTTCATCTGCTTTTGGGTCCTGTTACCAACTACATCAGCGAACTCCACTGTGACAGTTTTGAAGTTGAATATAGAGAAATGATTCAGATTCAGGACTTTTGCACAGTATTTCAGGTCACTCTGTGCAGTCTGCAACTAACCTGATACAACATTTTAAATTAATTAAATTACACTCATATGAAGTATCTACAACATCTATCCAAAGTGTTTTTTTACTACCAATTTACTTTCATTAAAGTGTGTTTGCCTCTAACTTCAACGACTCAATGACTCATGTACTATGGTTTGGTTTGGTTAGGTTTTTTGCTGATTTTCCAACATGTTCTGATTTGAAAGAAGCCAAGGATTCTTTTTCAATTTTTTCCCCACAAACTCTCCTGTTAACAAACCACTGAAACATCTCCCTTTGTATAATCTGTCAATCTCTCTGATCTACAAGTAAAACAGGGGTAAAACCTAACTGATAGCACACTCTTCATGTGGCAGCAGCCTCACAAGGTGCCGGGTTACAAAAATCAAGAGCCTGCAGAAATGGTGGCTAGTGACAGTAAATGTGCCGTCAATTTACAAAGTACCACATGGTGTTTATAAAATGGCACTAAGCCCACACTTCAGCCTCTTCCTGCAACTTCCTGCCTCAGGCAAATTTTTATAGTATTTTTCCAAATTATTCCATGGTGGAGTCAGGCTAAGAACTGGGTTAAAGGTCAACTTTCATTCGTGGTCCAATAAAATAAACAGATATTACTTTTTTTGTAAAACTAAACACACGGATTCTAAACTGATCCATAGTATAGATCAGCGGTCCCCAACCCCCTAGGCCGCGGACCGGTACCGGTCAGCGAGAGTTGAGGCTCGGGTGTGAAATTTATGTTTTGGGGTTTTTTATTGTTATATTTTATCGTTTTTATCATTAACTCTGTTTCCCTGGGTCTTTTCTCGTGTGTTATAAATACATTTTCTTTTTTTGGTACTGGTACTGGTATTATTTGGTTGTATTTATCGGCAACACCTTAAAGGCCGGTCCGTGAAAATATTGCCAGACATAAACCAGTCTGTGGCGCAATAAAGGTTGGGAACCGCTGATATAGATGGTATGAAAGATAAACCTCAGTTCTGGGTCTGAAAAATTAAGCTAACACATAAGCTACGTTTATTTTCATGTCCACCAGGGCGGCGATAGCTGTGATTGCACAAAGACTTCCATTCTTTTAAAGGTCTATGGGGACGGCCCTGGTTCTTTACCTTTGTGAACACTTTCCTGATGTGTGTATGGACTCAGTCACTGATTTTGGGTTACACAAAATAAAAGTTTATTTTGTATATTTTGATCATACAAAGTAACAGAGAAGGGGATTATCCAGGGCATGCTGATTAGCAAATGACATATGATTTAAAAGTGGGAGGCTGCCAAACTAGAAAGGAAGTAAAACATCCCGATATAAGAAAAGATGGGATTAGCTCTGCTGTCTAACCAAACCTACCCTAATTCTTACAATCAGTCGCAGCAGTCCCTAAGGCTGATCCGATCTAGCTAAGCAGTGATCCAAGGGCACCCAGCCAGGAGTGTAGGGGTTTGGCTTCTCATCTCTATCTGAATTATATTAGCATCATTAGATGAAATATAATTTGTGCCTCTTCCACTTCCTCTGCTCCATCCTCAGACACACAGTGCTGAGTAGATTTCCCAGATTGTGAGAGAGAACACAAAAACAAATACACCCTAATAGGCACATGGGCAGTACATCAAACTCTATCACCATGCACAAAAACATTTGCTGTTGAAGTAGTGATGGAATTATTGTCAAGAGGATCCAGAGAGGAAGGGAAGGGTCTGAAATGGTCAGAGTACAGAGAAGAAGAGGAGCAGAAATCTGCAGGGAGATGCATCAAACAGCCTGTTTTGAATTATAGATCACCTCTGCCTCAACATACGTGAGTCAGTCCATGATTTTATAAAGTATGAAATATTGGAAATGCATCAATGATATACAGATCAAACATTAGATATTATCTGTTGATCATGTTTCCCACAGGGTGTAATGATCTCTTGGGAAAAAAAATCTGATTTTGGAAGATGATGAACGAGTCTCCACCACAGCAGGAGGAAAAATAGCATAAAGTACAGTGAGAATCAGTGATGCTCAGCTCCATCGATGAAGCTTTACAGTGCAGAGACTCTGGAGATCGGATTTTATTTGATGCAGGCTGATAGCATTATGCTTCCATGTCCAACACACTGGTGTTTCACTTGGTAATGTGGTGTTCAATAATGGATTTGTTTCCCCTCCCAGTGTGTCAGATGTATGTATAGAATGGTGTGTATGTGTGGGGAAGGATTTGCTCATATATCAGGCATGCATTTTTGCAAATGTGCTTTTGACCCAGTACAAAATAAACAAAGAAAATCTTCAACTGTAGATGATACAAAACAACCAAATACCAAGATATTAAATATGGAGCTGTCCACTTTAAACGACTCATATATGTCACAGTTATTTCATATGATATTCTTATTTTTCCTAAATCACTGTTATTCTGTACACAAACCGATGTACATTGAAATTTGGCGTTTTTACATTTTAAAATATGAGAATACTTTCTTTGTGCATGAGTATATTTTTTTTTGTTCATTTTTCTTCCATTTTATCACATTTAGCACTGTAATGTCACAAAAACAAGGCTCCGGGTTCCAGTCTGCTGAGCCTTTCTGTGTGGAGTTTGGACGTTCTCCTGAAGCTTCCTCCTACAGTCCAAAGACATCCCTGTTATGAAAGTACTGGACCACCTACACTTTACACCAAGAGGAGCTGCTCAGCCATGGAAACCCATGCCATCATGCTCCCATTGCTCAGCTTTTATGCTGATGTTAATGGCAGAGGAGGTTTGGTGCTCTGCAGTTACTGAGGCTACGTCCACACTAATGCGTTTTCGTTTGAAAACGCATCGTTTTGTCTCCATTTTGTCCTCCCGTACACTCAGAGATGGAGCGAAAACGGAGTGTTTTTGGAAACGCTCTCGAAATGCATCGATCTGTAAACGCAGCGTTTTGGCGTAGTGCGGACGGCCAAAACACAGACTTTTGAAAACGATGACATATGTTAGTCATATGATGCAGTCATGTGACCACTTTAACCAAGATGGTCAGACGGCATCGTACCGCAGTTGTTTTGTTTGCTCAAAGTTTTTAGTGGCCGTGTTGAAGATTAATATGTAGTCATTTGTGACTTGAAGCAACAACTCCACCTCATCATCATTCAATTTGACACATTCGATGCTTTGTCTCGCCATTCTGCCGCTCGTTTTAAAGAGCCGGAAAGTAGATAAACAACACATGGAAATGATGCAGGTTGTCTCATCTAACGTTTCACGCATGCGCGGTACTGGACGCGCAACTGTGTGAAAAACGACTCAAAACGATAGTGTGGACGGGGATCGTTTTCAGGCGAACGCTCCGTCTTCCGATCGATCCGGACTAGTGTGGATGTAGCCTGAGTCATTGGAGCATTGGAGACTTTTGCTCAATGTGTGCCTCTGAACTCTACAACCCTGCTCGAACTTTACATGGTGTGACTCTTTGCTGATTAGCTATGGTTCCTAAACTCCTGAATTTAGCGATCAACAATTTCGCCCACATAGTGCAGATCGATTGATACTAAATTAGCCGTGAGGTGTGAATGTAAGCATGAATGGTCGACTCTCTGTGTTAGCATCGTGATGACTTCAGTTCCTCGTGACAATAAAATGGAAACGTTATGAAAATGAGCAGATTAATATTTTTATATTTGCATGCAAAATCCTAACTTAATACATTCACAACACAACTTTCATTTATTAAAAAAAAAGGACACACACTCTCTTAGTCATGGCATAAATGTTATCTGCACTGAGACCATCTGCACAGACTGACATTGACAAGCACAGGAGACAGTCGATATCAGTGTCAATTGTTTTACATAATTATAGCAGAGTATAAAAAAGGACATTAGCAGTGATTGGATTGTTCTGAACTGACATCTCAAAGACACTTTTAGTCACTGATTCGGCTATTTTTGCCTCTTTGAGGCAGAAAGTCTCAATTTCTTCATGTTGTGCTTGTTTGTTTGTTGTTCTGAAATAATTAAATGCACTTTTTTTTATGAAGAAAGGGGTTTTCTACTGTACAGCTATCTAGCTGCATACCGGTCTGTTATTTTAAATGAGTTCCATCATGTCAGGTTTCTAACGAGTAATCTTTTATGTGGCATGAGAGCCCATAATTGTCCAGACAATAGACATATTTAAGTAAATTGATGTAAAACCTCTGGTAATTTTGTAGTGTTCTACCTTTCCTGATGAATACAGTTAAATATTATAATTGCAGATGCATTTAAAAAGAAAAATATTACCAGCAATAATTTGTACAGTTTTAC
>VUQR01036350.1:58940-70384 GCA_015108515.1 Hemichromis elongatus
GTATACATGTTTATTTTATCAGTGAACATGTTTTGGGGAATTTAGGAAACAGACATTAGATTTACATACCATTTGATAATCATAACAAACACATAACATGATATAGAAAATGTTAAATGCGATGTCAACAGATTTTGATTTTCTCTAATCGATAAAACATTATAAACTACATAAACCAATATGTAATTCAAAAGAATATTTTAAAAATCAAACTGATGACATTGATTATTGGTGGATTTTATTATCAATATATTGATGATTATTATAAGATGGTATTGTCTAACATTTGATGTTGTTTTTGCAACTTTTAGGAGAACCTGTATATTATTAGAAACATTAATTGCATGTGGGCTCTATTTAGCTGCTGGTTCCAGTAATTGTAGGGAGGACTCAAGTGTGCCTGCTCCCCTATGCGATGTGGATGATTTAGGTGAGGAGAATTTAGGGGGATGCAGAGTTTAAACTAAAATTGCAGCTTTAATCGTGCCATATCAGAAATGTGCATGCACGTATGGGACAGAAACAGAGAGAGGATTAAAACCTGTGAAAGCTGCAGCATCATGCACTGAAGAACAGAGTGTGTATCTGAGATGGAGAGAAAATAGCACGGGACGGGCTCTGCCTCGTGTGCATGTGTGGAGTGGGAAGAGAGCCTGCTGTAAAACTGTTGTATTTTGAGTGTGCACGTGCACACATGGACACAGTCACACTCCGGCTTTGCACAATAGCACTATCAGGCAGAGCCAACAGCCATAACCAGAGATTTACCAGCAGATTTTAAAAGGGCGAGCAGTTGTGTGTGCATGTGTGTGTGAGTTTGTGAGCTGAGTGGGATTTGGTTAATCCAAACATGAAACTATATTCCCTCAACCCACCAGCCCTCCTCCTCCTCCACCTCCTCCTTCTCCTCCTCCTCTCTGTCATTCTCTCTCCTTCTAAGTGTGTGTGTGTGTGTGTGTGTGCGTGCGTATTTGCCTCCCTCAGTCCCTTTTAGTGTTGCATAACAGCTTGATTATATAATCCCAAACATATATGCATGACCACAAGGCTGAGCACTAGAGGGCACGAAGCATGCGAGAGCATCAAACTGAAGAGGGGGTGACATGCAGGAGGACGAAAGACAGAAAAGAAAGAGGTGAAGGAGGGACACTGTGTGCGTATTTCCTGTCTGGATTAGATTCTGACACCATCCCACATTTACGCCTGTAAATCCCTTCATGTTGATGTAAGCTCTCGCTACATGTTAGCAGAGGAGCCGCCATGTTTTAAATCATTAATTTCTTTAATTAGTACAAGGTGACATGCAAAGGATTGTGTAACGGTCAAATGATGCAATACCCTGTTACACCATCCTTCAAAATAACACAACCCTTCAACCACTGATCAGAAGGTCTGTGGGCCCGAGCCTCCCCAGAGATATCAGATTTATTTGTCCGATACTGATATTTGTTGATTTAAAAATATGATATTTTGATAGATCAGTCAATATTTTATTATATTTCTCAATCGTAGTTATTTATTTACTTATAACTCATTTAATCCTAAGGTGTTGCTCCTGTTTTTTCTTTTTTAAATTTTCATATATCAGCTGTTACAAACAACACCAATCAGTCTGCAAGGACTCAGTATCCGCTCGTAACATCAGCTGGGCTCTAGTTTCAAGTGATTCGTTTCCAGTGTCAGGTGTAATGCATTACTGTAATCACATTACATTTTTCAGTAACGTGTTAATGTGCCAAATTTGTTGATTTCATTACAATTATATTTATGTTGTTACTTCTGTTAAAAAAGGTTCTTCTGTTATCTGTACAGCACAGACGTTTTTGAGGGGGAGTTGGCTTATTGGGTCATTTTATTAAATGGTCATCTTTTGATGTGCTGAGCAGTTGAGATGCAGGAGGGACCGTGACACAGTTGAGAGAGAGAGAGTAGTTAATGCAGCAGCATGCCTTCAGACATTTGCATGTGAAGCTGACACATTCGGATACCATCAGATTATTGGAGAAGGGTAAGCAAGGTGGCTCAATGTGTCCAGGAGACAGGATTTGTAGCAACACGGATTATAGTTTGAGGACTTGTGTTACTGTCCACTCACAGAAAGCCAAAGCCTAATATTCAAGCTTCTTGTTACCTGTGACGAAAACTGAAATGGAAAAATTTCTTCTGTAGCTGCTACAACTTCTCACATCTGATGCACTGCTGGTACTGGTTTTCCAACACTTAGGCTGCTTTTTGTATGGTTAAGATGTGACAAACATCATTAGGATGATGGGTTCCTTTATTCCTATAAGGGAAATTATACTAAACCTTTAAATCTGGACCACATGGCAGAGCTGAAGGGGTTCACAGATACTCGCTATTCTAAACTAAAATGCCCCTTGAAAATACAAAAACTGTGAAGGATGAGAAACATCAGCCAGACAATTTTGTAAAATCTGGTACCACTGACTCCTCTGATACAGAAACGTGAGACAAAAGGAAGAGACTGGCAGAAAACAACCACAGAACTCAAGTGTTGGGTTACATTAAAGTCATTGTTCTGCTAGAAAATCTCAGTGAATCATACGAAGAAAAAAAAAGCACACTTGTAAAATTGGCATTTTTAGGGAAAACCAAGAGCAGCGGCTTAAACTGAGTTGACAGTATGAGAACATTTTAGAGTCTGAGTTTTGGGGAGGCTGGGAGTGCTTTTACAAAGCTCTTCTGAGGGGAAAGATAATCAAAATTGAAAGACGTGGTTAGTGGTATGAATAAGGTTTGAGACAAGGACTAGATGGAAATTTAACTGCAAAGTAAAAGGCAAACAGGGAACAGTGGGGAGCTATGGTAGGAGAGGAAGGTGAAAGACGATATAAAGTTAATGTGTGTCCCTGAGCACAGCTGATGTTATTACCAGCATTATTAAGCCAGCAGTAAACGTCACAGCTAAAAGGCAAAAGGCATCACTCAAGCTGCCAAAACGCACACACAGGACTGTGACTCAGTAACGACTTTGCCTCATCTCCAAACCTTTTGCTATCGCTGCAATTCAATTTATTCATCGGCACCTTTTTTCTGAACCTCCAAGCATGCGCCCATCTCTCGTCATCCTCTCAAGGCTGTTATCATCTTCAAACTCTTTCCAATTTCACGTGCCATCCTGCTTCAGCCTGAAAAAAAAGGAAGCGTTTTTCCTTCCCTTCTTTCATCTTTGACTGATAGCATGTAGACCCCCACACCACCACCCACCTTCTTTAATTCTACTTTATTTGCTTGTACTCGCCAAAAGTATTCATGTAAGTATACTTGATACTTAATAAAGTATTGTTTTAATGCTGATAATGACACTGTGTCTCTCTAATACACTGCAGTAGAAATGTTTTTGCAATTGTAGCATTCTATACATACATAGTTATTGGAATACAAATTAAAATCAAAGTTGTTACAAGTAAAAGTACTGCATTAAATTAAATGCAAGTACTTTAACCAAACATTATTCAGAGAAACACTGTAGATCTGCATCTGTGAAGCTACAATTAAATATTTCATGTCTAACATACTGTATATAAAGGATGGAAGTGAACTAATGCCACTCTCCATTGTGAAGACACAGTGTATGCGATTTGTTCGCTGCCTTTCTGGCTCTTCTGAAGCAGAAGTGACCATATTTGGATAAGGTGGTGAAGTGGTCGATTTTCAGCTAATGCTAGCTAGGCATTATGTGCTAGCATTACTGGCTAACAATTCCAGCATTTGTTATTGTCGGTCTCAATACACATGATTCAGAGTGAGACAGGAGTGAGACAGGCTGAGAACCTCACCTACAAAAAAAAAAAAGTTCTGCTGATTTTGGTTCTAATTTTCACCCTATAGCAATTATTTTATCCCTCAAAATGTAGCTACGCTTGCCTTCTTTCTCACAAACCCTTCCTCAGAAATGTATACTTTTTGAACTGGAGCCATTTGTTTCAGAGGAATGCCATCCTGTGCTCCCACTCACTCCCTGTTTAATTTTTCTGACCAGTTTTGGATTGAAAGAAAATACTTAGTTTTAACTCACTCTCTGTACTGTAATTTAATCACTAGGCACACCGAAATCCACAGATATGTATAGCATCTCGTCAGGATGCTCACACCTTTTAAAGCCCACCGGTATCACGTTCTGTTCCCATTTTGTAATGGGAGTGTAAAGCACTTCTCTCAGTTTCCCATGCGAGTATTATTTGTGGATTGGTCGGCCTGTATCTGGACATAATCCTGGTCCCTCCCCCTAAGTGGCACACCCACCACTGGCTGATATGTGTTTTGTCAGGAAACCTGCGTCTCTCATCGAGTGGCTCAGTAGGTAAACTGCTCCTTCTATTCTCTTGTATTAAAGATTGTAGGTTCAAGTATACTTGACATCTCTCAATGTTCAGTATTTAAAAAAAAAAAATAAAAACACTGCTTTTGCAATGTCCACCATGTTTTGGGCACACCTGTTCTGTTTCTCATTATGAAATTACCTTATGATTAACAAAAACATCTATTTCAAAATGTCTGCCACTTTATTAGGGACACCCGTTTTCACTCTACAAAAACAAGCTATTCATCTCAACTTTGTGCTCACATTCAAGCAATCGACACAGAGTCCGCAAGTGGCAACGATCCCACTGCAATTTCTCCAGGAATTGCAAATTCCAGTAAATAAATAATAGACTAGATAAAAAATTTGAAGTTCAACTAACAAACATTTCAAAGAAGTTATGAAGAAGAGCATCTGTGAATGCATATATTGAACCTTTAAGCAGATGGGCTACAGCAGCAGCGAATGCCACCAGACTCAAATTTACAAAGCCTCGCCAAAATTGCACAACAGAAAACTGGAAAACCATTTACTGGTCTGATGAGTCTCAATTTCTGTTGTAATATTCGAAAGGTAGAGTCAGAATTTGGAGTAAACAACATGAAAGCGTTTTTTTTCGTCATGGTCAGATATGTGCAATCTTTTAGGACCACAGTGTACCAGATAACCAGTACAAGACCGAACATGTCCATCACTGAAGTTCAGTACTTGAAAACAGAAGTCTGTGAGAACTATTTCACTTTGGCTGCCAATCACAGGTGGCGAACCCTGAATGTGAGTGCGTCACTGTTTAGTTTAACATCTAACCTAACGCCAGCTCCTATCCCATACTTTTACCTCTGCAAACAGTTACTACATACCCACTGTAAGAGGAAGTGACATGAAAGCCGCTTTCCTAATAAGTAATACCCAGCGCTCTGCACTTCAGAGGTCACAGATGAAAAAGAAGGGAACAACAGATTAAGGACAACAGAGAGTTTGGAACAGAAAACAAGAAAAGCGGAGGATTGCAGGATGCTCTCTGTGGTCCCTCTGTTCTATCACCAGACAGAGGTAAGGGGGCTGGTTGTCATGACAGCTGTTGTCATGGCAGCTGGACTGGGTAATAAACATGAGGAAATATCCAGCCAAGCCAGTGAAGCGAAGCCACCATGGCAACTGCTAAAATGTGGTGTGATTTTGTGTTTGACCTTCACTTTAAGAAGTGTACTTTTTTTGTTACTGAAACGCAGCATTGTGACGCATCACTGTTTAAACATGTTTCCAAAATAAGATTAAGACACATCAATGGGACGGGTTTTTGGTCATGTCATAGACACTTGTTTTTTTAACCATTTTGGACCAGAGTGAAATCCCACCGGCTTCACTGATCGCCCAACTTTTAATCTTGTGACACCTTAAGGAATCTTTTTCCCCACTTAATAAAATATTTGAATGTGGGTAGCTATAACCAAGCCTTCCACCATCACATGTAAATTCACATCAGCCTCTACTCCAGATGTGGCTCCTAGAAACTCACAGGGTGGATGTGGCCATCTTTTATTTACAGTCTATGTTACCAGCCTTTGTTCTGCAACCATTGCTGGAAACTTGTTACTTGATAATTTTTCTTGTCTTTAATAGCTATAAACCATAAGCATGTCACTTAAAGTAACTTACCTGCAAGAGTTTAATAGGAGTGAGTATTTAAATTATTTAATATCTAACCTTGACCATCTACTTAATCCTTCTCAAGCATTCTTTTATAGCGCAACAGACCCCACATTAATCATAAAGTAAAATCACTTGACTAGTGACACAGTGAACCTTTTAAGCATTTAATCAGCTTTGTAATTCTGCTTAATTACAGGTGTAAAAAATAAAACAGCAATTAATATAAACCTCCTGATATGTGAGCAATGGATCTGTTCCACTTTTTCAGTGGAATACATTTGTTAAAAGGAAAAAAAAAATTTTAATAAAATAATATAAGCCGTTTTACTAAAATGCTGACTCCTAGAGGGGCTCCAATAAATGAAAAATCCCACAGGAGTGCATCTCTGGGAGGGAACCCTCGTGCACTGGCAGTGTGGTGAACAGAGAAACCCGTAGCGTTGCGTTACCCTCCTGGACCACGGTGTGTGGTTGTGGACCTGGTCCACAGCTCTTATAGCTCCGATACGTCAGTCAGTCCTTTCTCCTTACAGTCTCCTCCACATTCTCAGCTACTGGTCTCTTTGTCACCGCAGTCGGTCTTTGATTCTGATCCATTTTCATTGCCGTTTTCCAAATCCAGCTCCGTCTCTTTTTCTGCTGCTCTTTCCTCTTCCTGCTCTTCATCCTTCTCCACCGCATCCTCTGCTTCCTCCTTTCCGTCCTTTTCCCCATCGCTCCGTTTCTGCCCGAGGCCCTGTTTGTCTCTGAAGACCTCCACACCTAACATTCGGAGGTAATGAAACCTCTCGTTGCGGGGGACGAAAGCTCGGATGGACGTCTTTCCCCTCCAGCCACACAGCTGGATGGGGCACTGAGGTTCGCCGGGGTTACTGAAAAATGAAGGACGACGGTGGGTCGTACATTTCAAAAGACACTTTAAAATGCAGACATCAGAAACACTAAAAACACATGACAAGCTTACTTTGGGTTTGGGATGTACTTCAGCACAATGCTTCCCATTCCTGTGGAGAGAAAAACAAAGTTATACAGGACGTAGAACGTGATACAACCTACTGTGACATTACAAGCACACGTGGCAGGAAAACGTACGTAAAATATGCCCCTGACTGGTCATGTGAGTCACACTGTTAGTGGGTGGGATATATTAGAGAGCAAGTGAGCATTTGGTCCTCAGAGTTGATGTCTGAAAATATTGTTTGTAGAGAATGACAGACTCTATTTTCACTTTCATTTGTTGTCACTTATGTGCTGCTTTAACGTCCAACCATATCCTAACTTACAACATTTTCAATGGGAGGAAAAAATAAATCTTACATCATAAAAATCTTATTTAGTAAAGTTCGGTAGTAAAGCTCAGTTGTGATCTCTAATTAGCCGTTTTCCCGCTCGTGTCGCCTCTTCAATCGGAGCATGGATCGGATTCTGCTTGCTGCAAAAAAAAATAGCATGACCCTAAAACTTCAGTCACGCCGAGTGACTTAAAATGTGTCGAGGAACTAAAATAACTGCTTTCTCAGAGTGATCCGACCCACCCAAACCATGATTTAATACGTCGACGCCATGAATGTATATTTAAGACAATTTAAGGACCAGTGTGCATCCTGGATTTACTTCCCCCTGAACACACACAGTTAGAGACCATGTCTATATTTGACTGTACCAATTTTCTGGGCCTGTGCATGCGCTTCATCCTGCAGCTTGCTGAGGTAGGGGTTCTCCTGGGTCAGCAGCACTTTGATGTCCTCCACACTCACTCTAATGATCCTGGAGCGTATATATGGCTGCAGAGTGTAAATACCCTGCAAAGATAGAAAGAACATGTGGCTGACAATCGGCACAAAGAAAATCTTTCTAGTTAGATGCAGCATAAAAAAATGAATTAATTATCAGCATGTTTGAGTGCAAATTTGGCCGTCTGGCTCACTTGTCATTCGGCTACAGCTCTGTGTTGCTCACAGTAAAGACAGCAGGAAGGATTTTTGGCCTATTTGAACATTAAATTAAATGTACTATAACCTCAAAGTATATTTAAGTTGATAAAATGCTAGAATTACAAGCTTTCTGTTGTGCATTGTGTCACATCACAAGGTTAATTGGCATAAAATAACATGAGACGTGGAGTGAACAGTCTCCCAGTCTTGCAGCTTTAAGTTAAGCCCACAGTTAAGTACACAGATTTATATACAGGATGAAATGTGTGTGTGACTACCTGAAAACTCCTGTGTGTGTGTGTGTGTGTTACCTCCTGAGCCAGTCTAAAGGCACAGCCAAATTCCTCTCCCTCGCTGTTGCGAGACCACACCTTCACCCCTGTGTTAATGACCTGAGAGACAAAAATTTTAAAAAATAAATAAAAAATAGAGCTGAACGAACCACGTCTGTATAAAAACACCACACTGAAATAAACAGAAAAAAAGAGACGGGTTATTTAAATTCCAATCAGCGACTAATTATGTTTCTTGTAGCTTTCCTGGTGATGCAGTTGTAATTACACTAAACTCTCTTCCTCCAGGCAACGACTGTACAAGACATCGGCACACAGCCCAGCCGGTCTCTGGTGTCCCAGCAGGTGTGGGAGCAACTGTCAGTGATTTGCATAATAAAAAACTCTACCACACACACACACGCTGTTATTTCATAAAAGAACTAAAGTCAATTTTATGAGACTATTAAGGTAAAAGTGATCAGAAAGGCCTCAACCACACAGGCCTAGAGACTGGTGAGAAACCCCTTGGCAACTGATTGATGAATGGTTGCAAAGAGGATGGTGCACCAAAAACCTCCCCATCAGTGCTCTGATCACTAGCAGATTGCTGTTGTCACCTGTGGTTTGCATGGAAGACGGCAACTTTTATGCAAACACATGTTTTACTCTCAGAGCTGATAAGAAACTTGAACAAACGCAAACTGGAAATAGAGAAAGTTCTAAAAGCCTACTGGCAACCTCCTACCGACCAAAGCAATCACAAGGTGGTTTCTGGTGCAGGACTTTATAATACCTCTTTGCGACCAACTTCACACCAGTGACTGCCAGCAGTCTTCTGCAACCACTTGTAACCTGCTGGGGTATTCATTTTTCCCTAGTTACAGGTGGTTGCCAGATGATCACAGACCAGTCTCTAGGCCAGTGTCACCAAGGTGTAATCACCGCTCAGATGTTCATGCGCCCTGCCGTTTACCCGTCAGGATTATTCTGGTGTGAGATGAACATTATTGGAGATGCCTGCTATAGAAACGTCTGCATTCTCTTACACATTATGGAGCCAGAGGCCTGTAGGGCCTTAGTAAAGCGAGGCTGTGAAGGTGAGTCACCTCTCAGCAGGATATATCATGACAGTAACTTATATTGCAGTCGTCTTATCTGGAACATAACTTGCTTCAGAGCACATTATGTTCCAGATAAGAGGTCTGCAAGTACAAAATAACCATCTACTCCCTAATCGGTCCTCTAGAAAATAGTCCCCTCATTCCTAGAAGACTTCTGTGTACAGCGAGCCTAAAAGCCTTAGTCTAAAGACACGATGCCACCACAGGTCCTTAAGACTTGTAATTATTGACTTTTGGTTGAGTTTGAAAATCTAAGCCTACTTACCAATTAGAAACATGTTTTGATGTTTACTTTTTTAATTTCTCAGACCATTTAGCGCCCACTGAAAGAATGAGGCTGAATTTCTTTCGGATGGTCATACACACTATTACAGTGCACTGAGCATCTCATTAACTCAGTAGAATACACAGCTGTAATTTTAGTCAGATACTTTGTATCTTAATGATGGTGCATTGAAATCTTTACATACACTCTCTTTTGTTGCCAGATTTAATTCCTGGTTTTAAACAGATGCTTTATAAATCATGCTTTTTTAGTTTTACTGACCACTCAAAGCCTTTAAGTATACAAACACTAACACATGATTTTAAAATGAAATAGGCCTACAGATTATGCATGTTTTTTTTCTTACCACACATACACAAATGGCCTGGTATTTATACAGTGGTGTTTTTTGTTTTTACTTCCTCCTTCTGTGGGCCATATTCCCCCTTTTTATCTATCATGTACACACTAACACACCGGGATATCTGAATGAGAGCAATCTGGGTTTCAGCATCTTGTTCAACAACATCCAACCCGGCCTTTACGAGACATATCGACACCGCAATCCACAGACACCCTCCACATTTATCACTTGCCATATGCTGCAAATACTGTACTACATGACAGGTTAGGCGAAGGCACTCAACACCACACACTGACTGTCGTTTACTTCAGCTATGTTAATGAGAAGGCAGGCGTATCTGCACACGATCGACCCTATACTGAGCAACTCATAACGCATTCAAATGGATAAACACGGGACTACAAACCAGAGGAAAAAATATGAAAATTAAGATCTTGACGTTTCTCTTCCCTTTAAGACAAAGTGATTCAAACATGAGAAACATCAAACACCGGGTAGAACAAAGAGACCGAGTCCCCTCAATGCCACCTGTGCAGGTCCTGCAGGGTGGAGGACCAGAGGGATTTGGGAAGGAGAGGCTCCCATCTGTTTAAGCTGCTTCCCTCACACAGAGACAAACACACACGAAGGAAGGGGAAAAAAACCAACAGCAACACTACCAACCAAACAGATGAATCAATGTACAGTTAATAAATCAGCACTTAGATAAACATAATGCGTCTTCGAGCTGATCGATACTAGATACACCGTCTCCAGGACAGAACTGATTATGGATTGGCTGTATCCATTTTCAAAAAGAGAAATGTTTCATCTTCATTATTAAACACGCCTACCTTCATGCGTTCGCTGTTGTTGAGCAGGACATTACGAAGCTCTTTGGACACCATGTACAAGTTTCTCTTCTTGCCCTCGTGCGTCCGAGTCAGAACGTTGAGTTTGGGGAAGTTGGGGGACAGATCATAGAAAGACCTAAAGGAAAACAGGAAACATGTATTTATGCTGCAGAAAAATGTTGAAAACACCCATATTACCTTTAAGACACGGACACACTCACTGTATGGTGGTGAAGACGGGGTCATCGTCACTTAGGAACACAAAGGGGTCTTCTTTATATCCAAACAGCCTCATCTTCTTGGAGGGTGGAGGCCTGAAAAAGGATAGGGAGACGTACAAAATATTTACCTACATTTTAAAGAGCCTGTGTGTGCGTCCAAAAATGCTTTTGTTTTTGTTCTTCATTTATAACTAATTAAGAGTCAACAGCAGGGGTCCCCAATCCCAGGCCTCGAGGGCCGGTGTCCCTGCAGGTTTTAGATGTGTCCTTGATCCATCACAGCTGATTTAAATGGATAAATTACCTTCTCAACACGTTTTGAAGTTCTCCAGAGGCCTGCTAATGAACTAATCATGTGATTCAGGTGTGTTGACCCAGGGTGAGAGCTAAAACCTGCAGGGACACCGGCCCTCGAGGACTGGGATTGGGGACCCCTGGTTTAGTGTTTTAACTC
>VUQR01036352.1:0-10248 GCA_015108515.1 Hemichromis elongatus
ATGAGGTGGAGCTGTTGCTCCGAGTCACAAATGAGTTCATATTAATCTTCAACACAGCCACTAAAAACTTATTGACTGAAACTAAACTGAAACTGAGCAAACAAAACAACAAAACAACTGCGGTACGATGCCGTCTGACCATCTTAGTTAAAGTGGTCACATGACTGCATCATATGACTAACATACGTCACCGTTTCCAAAAAGCTCCGTTTTCCCTCCGTCTCAGTGTGGACGGGAGGGCGAAACGGAGAAAAAAAGATGCGTTTTCAAATTGATGCGTTTTCGAGACCGTTTTCAAAAAAGCTCCGTTTTCCCTCCGTCTCAGTGTGGACGGGAGGGCGAAACGGAGAAAAAAAGATGCGTTTTCAAACGAAAACGCATTAATGTGGACGTAGCCTCAACCTCACCTCAACTAAGCTTAAAAGGCAGATCTGTGATAGGAAACTAACCAATTTAAATGTACTCTACCACGTCTGTCAAGAAGAGTGGTCAAATATTAAACCAGAATTATGGCAGAACTTGTTGATGGGTACCAAAAGTATCTGGTCAAGGTTTGACTTGCTTAGAGACAGTTATCCAAATATTAGTGCTTGTGTATGTATATTTCACCCATTGATTTACAGAAAATCAATTAAATCCATACATGGTCAGAAGAAAAATCAAAATAAAGCAAGTCATGAAAGATGTGTGCTGTACATTCTTTCAACCCTGGAAAAAGAAAATTAAAAAAATCATTAAAAATCCTAAAAATACAATGATCATGCCCACAATAAGTGTACGTGTCTGCCCACAAGTGGTAAGTCAGTCTAACGATGATGTTTAGGGAAAAGGAATCTTAAACAATGACCAAATATGGAGGCGTACCAATTTCAAAACACACAAAAAGATTTACAGGCATGTGCATTGGTGTGGCTGCAAGCTGTTGTCTGTCTTTTACTGTTACTTAGCCAACATAAACTTTTTTAGCAGTCAAGTAATATTTGAATAAAACGCCGTCCTGTTTTAAATTTGCACTTGTAAATTCTAAGTAGACTAAGCTAGGCTTGGTTTTAGTTTTAGCATGTGCTTTAATGTAACAGAAAATCCATAAGCTGAGGTGGTTTTTTTTTTTACTATTTATGTAGTGGTTAACACAGTTACTTGGCAAGTAAAAGGTAAATGGTTTGATTCCACATGGAGGTAGTAGCTAAAGGTTGATTTGTTGTCATACCCTAAATTGCAGCTATAAAACCATCTAGGCTCGCTGGTCACATTACTGGTTACAATTAGAGTGGATGACCATCTAACACTTTTGAAATTCCCACACGATGTAGATTTTTTTTGAAAAAATGTCCCACTTTACTGTAAGCATATTGTTGTTTTGGGGGTATTTTGATGTCACTTCTATCTCATAGCCATCTTTTGCTTTTCAAAAAAAATGATTGAATCCTTTTACAATTAACAGTTATTCATATGGTTCTATGAAATGTGAGCAACAACATAGCCTTGAGAGGGAGGAAAGTTATCTAAAGGCAAAACACGACCCTGAAAATTCAGAAGCATGAAAACTAGCTTGGTAATTAGATGCTAAATTAGTCCATGTGGACCAATTAGGCAAGACAAGACATGGGGGCTCTGTAATGCTTTGTCAACAGAAATGAAACCAGTACAAGGAGACAGACGGGTTGAGGATGAACAAGTCTGAATGAGAGACAGAAAAGGGAGGGTGGCATGAGAGCATGTACCCTGATTAAAGGGGAGAGGAGGATCAAAGAGATTTTATTTGGCATGTGTGTGAAGATTAAACAAACCTTTAGAAGAAAAAAGGGTCCCATCATTTCCTGTATTAAGTTTGAATTAAATTTTAATGCAGAAACATTGCTTGATCTCTTTTACAAATGATGATGCTTTGATTGGGATGCTTTAAATGTAAGTGGAGTCCCTTAGCCCAGTGCTGGCTTGCTAGAACTTCTTTACATTTCTTTCTACTCTCTTCTCCAAACTTTCCAATGTTTTTTTGCTTTTTAATTAGAGTGATGCTGTGTTTGGAAATACAACAAATGATAAAAGTGAAATGTTAGTTCATCCAAATTACACAAAACAAGACAGAAATGACTGAACGCCTGATGAATGAAAGGTTATTTGATTACAAAAATAACCTCCCTCCATCCGTTTTCTGCTGCTTATCTGGTGACGGGTTGCGGGGGCAGCAGTCTGAGCTGAGAAGTCCAGACTTCCCCCACTCCCGCCACCTCATTCAGCTCATCGGGGAGGGTGGGGGTACACACACACACACACCGAGATGTTCCCAAGCAACAACAAGTAACCTACAACCTAAAATTTTATTGCATCTAAAAATAGTTTCTGTGCAAAAGGTCCAGAGCGAAGCTTGTGGATTATTCAGATTCACAGTGGTCCTGATTTGGGGGAAAGATTGGGAGGAGTCTAAGAGCATGGCTTATGGTTGTCTGTTGATTTGTCTGTCATCATTGTGTCATCCAGAGTTGATCATAAAAAAGTACTGACAGCTACTAGATAGAGTTTTTATTAAAAAAAATAGAAAAAAATTTAAATACATTTTAAAAAAGAATGAGAAAGGCAGATGACACAAGAAAACCTAAGGTTGATAATGAAATACTTGCAAAGTAATGGCAAAAATTGACTAAACTGAGATAGTAAAGAAGGCAAATATCAGCCTATTTGAATTTTCATTTACTTATATGACTTGCTACTATCAACGTATACCGATCAACTAGAGTGCACACAAACCTTGTGCTGAAAACATAATGCTTCAATATTTAGTAGCATGAGTTTGTGCGTATCTTTTTTTAAAAAGGCAGAGAGTCCAAAATTAAATTTCATTAAACTTTCATTGTATTAGGAAATGAGACAGATATCTCTGGGAAAATGATCTCAACAAACTACATTGATGAGTTAAGTAATGTTATAGTTCCAAATCAGTGTTCAGAAGAAATGAAGATTATATGAAAACAGACATATCTACTGCAAGATGGTTATAAACAAAAACAATATAGGTACAGCAATCACTACAATCACGTTGCATTGTGTGTAAGCATTTTCACATAGTTTACACCACACTCATGCCCCTGTGCCTTTTAATAAAGCAACAATTATACCATTTTAATTTATTTTAAATGTCAGTTTCTTATCTATCTTAAGTTGATCACCTGATTACCGCTACATGGTTGCTGCACAAGGCCATAAAACCTTGATTGGTATGTGCAGGCTGTTTTCGTTGTGTTGGTGCACCTGCAAGGAGAAGATAAGGGCACTGATGATAACAACCTGTCTGCATTCTGACATTACTCTGGACACTCAGCAATGAGCTGCTGGCCACAACTCTGTGAAAAGGACGGAGAACCACAGTTTGAGAGGATAACATAGGGCTTTGTCACAAATGCCTTTGCAAAATGGAAAGCAACACATACTAAAAAATGTAATGCCTATTTTGCTTTGGAAGGCACGTTATGGATTTGCTCAACAAAATTATAATAAACAGCAAGCAAATGCTTGCATTCAATCAACAACAGCAGAAATGAAAAATACTAAACTACATTATGTATGCTCTACAAAAAATAATGAAATAAATGTTGATTAAGAAATTATTATTTGACAGTACATTCACTCACCTCATTTAAATTTGCATGTTAAACAAGACCCATAATGAATTTAATTGCTCAACTAAATGTAAATGTCACTTTAAAAGATATTGCTGTTCAGCTCTAATCTATTAAATGTTTCATTTACAACTAATTTAACACTTTGGATGCATGATGCAATTCGGCAAAATCTGTTACATTTTAAACAGTTTAGAAATTAGGTGGAAAAAAATTAACTTAGCCTCCTGACAAAGTAGTGTGTGTGACAGGTGTGGTGACAAATATCCTAAATTTCTCAAAATTGATTCCTTATGAACTGTTGAGGAAATAAATAAATAACAATCAAAGTTTTGTTTTTAGATGGACACAGGTTCCTGTTTTTTTTTTCTTGTTCTTTTTTTTTTTCCCAATATAGCATTTGTCCAACTTGATTAAGAAATATACGCTAAAAATCTGGTGATGTTTGTAACTGATGTCCATTTGCCTCTGTGGGGAAAAGGAAAAAACATTCAGTGTATGTCACTTTTAAAGTAAAATACACTTTATAAACCTGTTGCTGACCTTGTGCTACATGGTCTCAAAGTGCAGAAGTGGAACTCAAACAGCACAAGATAAATACAGTTGCGTTTGATTTCTACATTAAATTTGATGACACCGTTTTGTAACATCAATCCTGGCCTACGACATCTGTCTGCAGTGTGACAGCCATGTTGAAATATGTGAGTCGAAGGTGTTTACATTAATTTCAGGTCAGGTCTTGACATTTACAAGGTGAGAATTTTCCAGAAGTATTTTTGGTAGAATTGTGCAGTACTGGCAATGTTTTCCTCTGCAAGTGCAGATTTATTATTGATTGAAGTGCTGCATTAGACTATTGAGGAAGTTGATAAATGTATTGAGTCATTGATTACCAATACATGTCTATGTCAATGAAAAGAAAACAATATGTATGTTTTACCAATTTTAAGATAAAAGAAAAAATCTAATGAATAGGTTTAAACTGGTCAAACAGAAAAATAAAGCAGTGAATCTTAAAAGTTGTAAGAAATGTAGACCTTTAAATAAGATAAAAGCAGTTAATTAAAAACTTACAGAATTAATATGTCAGTATTTATTTGCTGAATCTAACTTGTCAACATGAGTAAAGCAATTGGAATAAATGACTGTCCCACTAAGCACCAGCACCGAAACAGCATTCACCAAAACTTGGATGGCAGCCGTCATAAACATATGTGTCCTTCATCCCTACAGTCGGGATTAAATAAAAATTAAGGAATACAGATACGTACAAAAGTAAAATGAAATTATTTACACCTTGGAAATAACTGCCCAAGTTCATTCTCCCCTCCACTATAATTTGCAATGTGAATAACAGTGAATGTCATTATAGGAATGTTAATTGTTAGATTTATTCAGGTGAGGTATAATCACCTTAAATGTTACTGGGTTACTACACTTGAGGGACAGCGCTGTCTTCTTTCCAGCCCAGTTGCCAAAGAAGATAAGAAAGCAAGCATTGAAGCACCTGTTCTTATCATTTAGATAATCTGACCAGCTCTTATCATTTCTGTCACTTAGAAAGTTCCAGGCAATTTCACTCAGGAAAGCAAAAAGAGAGACAACCATTACCCCAGACTGTCTCAGTGAATAGGCAGGTGAAGTTTGAGTCACTCTATTTCTAACCTTAAGCCAAGTTGAATCAAAGCAAAAAGTGTTTCCAATGGTTTAGTCTAATGTACATTCAACAGACATTTTAGTAGTTACCTATTGCTTGTACTTTGCTGGACCCATTTCTGCTTTCAGTCTCCGTTCTTTGTAGTGTAGATTTAACATGGTGCTGGATACATTTGGCCCATAGTGACATGATAGATTGAGATTTGGTGACTATGGAGGGAATTCGGAGTACAATGAACTCATTACGCTAGTCAGGAAACCAGTTTGAGATTATTTGAGCTTTGTAACACGATGTCTTATCCTGCTGCTAATAGGTAAAGTGTGGACATGTCTAGGTTTTATTATTGTACTGCAGCATAGAGTCTCTGCAAAAGGATAGCCTTTTCTTCTGCTTACTGGTACAAATTTGCTAAACCTTAAATACGTTACATTAAGATAAAAAATGCATATATTCATGGATTTTATAGGCAAATATATTCCTCTGGTAAACTCTACTTGATTCTTTTATGAATGCTAAGTCATTTTCAGCTGGTCTGCATCCCTATTTCAACATTACATCACACAATTAATTGCCACGATTTCTAAAACAATATAGTGATAATGCGATCTGATGCAATTTGAGCAAACAGAGCATTTGTCTGGGTCTACCAAGCTCAGTCTTAGATCCAGCTATCTAATAATTCTTCGAATCCTGGAACAACTTCCAGACTCTGCCTGAGCCCTGTTTGTACTGGCTGGCATTTTGCGTAGTAAAAGGGGCTCCATTATGATTGATCAGCATATAGAGAGAGCAGCTGTCCTTTTGTGTTTCTGCAGCTACCTTGGGGGCTGTAGGCATGTGTAAGAAATAAAAGACATTTATTGCATCATCTTAAACCATCATTTCACAGGGGCATACCTAGTGAAACTGCAAAACCATTTAATTACTGTGGGTCTGTGGAGCTTTTGTGCAGATGTGCACTTCATTCTTTTAGGGAACAGATCTTGAGGACACAGTTTTATTACTGCTGGTAAGCAATTTAATGTGCTTATGGATTTCTTTTATTTTTAGCCATTTGATATGCTAGGTCCTTTCAAGAACATCTGAAAGTGCATCAATCAATCAGTCAGTCTTTCCATCTATTTTACTTGATCTGTCTGTCAGTCTGCATGTATGTCTAATGTTTGTATCTCTTGATGAAAAACAACTACTTGATATGACAGCCATTCCTCGCTTCTGGCATGGCACGGAGAGCGGCACTGACAAATTTTAATACCACCTAGAGTATGTAAAATCAAAAGTGAAATGCAATATTCATGTATCATGATTTCACAGTAAATGGAGGAATAGAATGGCATGCTGTTCCATAGCACTGGATTTTTAAGGATGAAATTAGCCCAGTAGCAGTCCATTATCTTACACAGCATGGTGTACATATATTTTTACTTATTTATTTATTTATTTTGTTCAGACATCAGTCAAGGTGACCTTCCTATTTCACTGGTGTGGCCTCCAGCCTACATAATATCAGTGCAGTAATCTAATGGAGGTGGAGTGTCAGGGCCAAAAATAAGCACTGGGGATAGTAATCGTGCATTTTATCCCACATGGGGTGACATGATGAAATACAGTTGACGGGGAGTCTGGGAGGCCTCACTGCCAGTGTGACAACATTGGGCACAGGCTTTACTGCACCCACACAGATTTTGGTCTGACCAGCTAAAGAACACTATACTTTAAAAAGTCTTATTCATATTTATTTTATTTTGTTTTGGTGGCATTGGTGTTTTGTTTTTGTTTTTTGTTTTTTTTACTTTTTCCTGTTACAATTGGCTGATTTAGGAAGTCATTACATGTAGATTTAAAAATAAAAGTGTGTCTAAAAAATATAAAGATGCACTGATAATAACTGTACTTTTGAGGCAAATCAGCAAGCCCAAAGTCTTCTTACTACTAACTAAAGTAGGGCAATTTCTTGCTGTATACTTAGGTGTGGATTACCTGTTTCTTTAACAGTTAACATTGTTGTTGTTGTTGGATGGTGAGAATCTAGTCCAGCACTTAGTAGACAGTAAATTCATTTCATTTGTATTTACAGAGAACCAAGTCACAACAACAGTCACATTAAGGTGCTTTATATTGTACAATAAATTTTCTATCCAATTTGTTACTCATTTGTAGCTGTATCCACACCAACAGTGCCATCTTTGTCTCCTCCAGCTGAACACACAGTTTTTTACATTACACCTCTGCAGACAGACATGCAAACAGCCACTTCCCTCACAAACAGCTGAACATTTCTTGATGTTCACACCACT
The DNA here is from genome assembly GCA_015108515.1 of Hemichromis elongatus. Classification (NCBI taxonomy): domain Eukaryota; kingdom Metazoa; phylum Chordata; class Actinopteri; order Cichliformes; family Cichlidae; genus Hemichromis; species Hemichromis elongatus. The sequence continues at coordinate 7,572 of VUQR01036352.1, forward strand.
GAAGAATACTTTTTGACAATCCTTGACAGGTCAGTAAAGCTCGTGTTTCAATGGTACTGAAGCATGAAATGTTATTTTAAATATCAACCTGGTTTCTGTGAACACAAATGTTAGCCAATTGGCAGTTATTCAGTGGCTACATTAGATGTAAGTTACCATTAAGGCAGCAACTCTTGGCTATCTTGGCACTGCTTTTATAATTAGTTGAAGTTCAACACAGTTAGTTCTATAAATATTTGGATATGAACACAATTCAATAATAATTTCATTCCAGTGTTAACAAAAGTATTGCATTAACTGAGCTTGTCATATTTTCAAAAGTAAGTGGACACATAAAAATGATTTTAAATATGATTGCTTTTAAAATCTATAAATATATATATATTTTAATTTAAAGGTAAGAGAAAAACAAATTTAGCTTCTCTGCATTTCCCATAGTAATAATTACATACACTATATCCACAGTATAGTGGTTAACTCATTTGCCTAACAAGTTGAAACCCTGGAGAAGACCCAAATCCCAGGAGGGGTTGCATCCAGTGAAAAGTCTGTTCCAAGTCAAATATGCAGATCCATCTGCTGTGGTGACCCCTTCCGAATAAATGAGCAGTCGATAGTCAAGTAACCACATTGTCATATTGAACTTAGGTTACTTCACAAAGTGCAAATATATTTTACATATGAAAGAAAAAAGAAAAGGGTGTCTTTGTTATATTATTTCTTCTAATATATTTTTATCTATAAAAAAGCAACCAGTGGGTGTCATGAGCTATTTTCATAAGAGGTATATCTCTGAATATGAGAGAGAGTGGGAGAGCAAGAAAGACAAGCAGAGTCTGCTAAAGAAATGGCGTTTGTATAAAAAAAGAACCTGAAGTGGATTATTTAACTATTGTGGAGTTTGGATATTATTGCAGAATAGTCACAACAAATTGTAAGAAATAGGCCAACCTTTGGGGTCCTTTTACATTTTGGGATATATCTTAATAACAGTTATAAAAGTGCTCTTACTAATGCTCTGTTGTTATTTGTTTATCCTTTCATTTATATCTTTAGTTACCTACCCCAAAGATGTCTTAGCATAAAGGCTGGATCACAAGTCTCATTCTGTGTTACTGTTTTAATTATTTTTATAAAGCAGCCAGCACACCAATTAATTTTCCATCCTTTAGCAGGACTCACAGTTAGCATATGACTACATGTTCCATATTCTGACAGCCTGCTTTTAATCCTGCTTACTCAAAGGTGGAAAAAGTCATTATACAAAAGCTCCAGAAATATCTCAGTAAAATAAATTATATATATTTTTTTTATTATTGTCGACTTGCCATTGGTGAATGACTATTCTGTAAATGGGGGGAAAAAAAAGTTTAGTTCTGGCCAAAGGGTGCACTTTACTCTGAAGGGTGCACTTCACTCTGAGTGCATCTCCTACTGTGTGCACAATATATTTCATTAAGAGATAGAAATCCATGCAGGTCAGGGGTTCTATTAATGCCTCCACTTCCCTGAAGACTAACAACCACGTACAGCTTACTTGGAAAATGCTGTTTAGTGCCCACCCACGCTGAAAGAAAGAGGAATTAGGGACCTATTAATGCAATGCACAATAGCACAGCATGGTACAACTTTGATTCCCCTGACTCATTACTCTTTCCTCTCTTTCTGTCTTCATCTTTAACCATCACTCAGGAGAACATGAAATCATGCACATCACGTGTACGTGTATTTGTATTTATTATTAGCATATGGCCATTTAGGTCCCTATGTTAAAATGCTAAAGAAGAAATGCTGTAATCACAGTATTTCTCCATTGCAACATGTTTTTTTTCTAATCTGAATGATCTGTTTAATTTAACGTAAAGAGTCGGCAACAGATGCAGGCAATCTCAAGCGACAACTAAAACAACAGCTATCTTTAGCTTTCTTTGTTCATTTTTTAATGATACAGATTTTCATAGCATCATAACAAGTTGTTTGAAGTTTTGAGAATTTTTCAGTTTAAAAATATTTGTAAATATATTATTATTATTGTTGTTGTTGTTGTTGTTGTTATTATTATTATTATTATTGTAAGTGCCATGAACAGCACCAGGCTTTAACAACTTCCTCCATGAGACTGTAAAAGTTAACAGTAACTTGATAACAGGCCAAAATAAAACCTGGCTAATGTTGGTTTTGTGTGCCAGCTGCAGTTTACATCCTGGCAAGAACTGTTAATGTGGTGAAGAAGGAGAATTTTGTAAAGACTTTACACCACAGTACACTTGCAGGAGAAAAGAGTGTTTCTCAGGTAAGTTAAACAACTCAAACAATGTGAGGCTCTGTTTTTGAACATCTCTGTCTTAGGAGCAACATTCCTTCCAATTAAACTTTCATTAATGTAATATCAATCATTTAAGATTGTAAACACTTTAAACCATGGACTTTGATAATCTAAACAAGCAGCTCATAAAAAGTTGGTGTGTCAAATTTAGAAGGCTACAGCTGTCGTGTTGGCTCAGAAGTAATCTGTATAAACAGATAACTGGGACCAGATTTTTGGTACTGGAAGCTTTGTGGTTTCTGTTTGTCCGCTTGTAGTCTTTCCATGTTCTGATAAAAAAAAAAAAAAAAAAAAAAAGGGGATTTTTTTTTTTTATTTTTTTTATTTTTTTTTTAATTTTATATTATTTTT
>VUQR01036352.1:10268-26897 GCA_015108515.1 Hemichromis elongatus
GTGTGGGAGTTTTTTTTTTTTTTTTTTTATCATTTTTTTTTTTCCATTTTTTAAAAAAAAAAAAAAAAAAAAAAAAAAACGGGGGGAATTGCCAGAAATAATCTTGAAAGTAGTTTAAAGTTGGTTTAGCTTTTTATCCTCTCTTATTATAATTTATCTGCATTTGTAAGAATATGCCTCACATACTCCTGATGCAAGTTTTCTAATGGTTTTATTACATGGCCATCAGATTTGGAGCATTGTAACCATGTATTTAGAGTCCTGTTATGGTTACCTGCCATCCTCTGGCTACATACCTTAAAATTATTTCACAGATTCTTGTAAATTGTCCAACAAAATTTTGTTGATATTGTATTTAAACACATCATTGCATGGATCCCAATACTAGTGCATGATGGCTGCACAGACTGATTAATTTTGTTTTTTAAAGGTTTTTAAAGCACCCCCTGCCCCTACTCAATTCGATGTCGCTAAATTTAAATACTACTATCCCCCTGATTAATGAATCTTATTATAAATTTTAATTTGCCAAACATACATTTCCTGTTTGCATGTCAAATGCGGCTGGTTGGTTATTGTCTCATTATAAAGAAGAGAGCATAAACATAAAACATAATACCCCAGTCCTTACCTCCTGCACTGCTTCCCTTTTAAACACTAAATTGAATTCCAGGTTTTACTACTTGTTTTTAAAGCCCTGCATGTTCTTGGACCTGTTTACAATACAGATCCACTTACACCCTATAGTACCATTAGCCTCGTATCCTCCAACCTGTTAACTCTTAAATGTCTCAAATAAAAGTTCTGCTATCAGAGTGAAAATAACAGACTGATTTGTACATTTATTTTTTACTAGTTGTCTCGAGATGTATTTTATAATCTGTTTTAGTTGATGATTAAATTTATTGAAGTCTTAAAAATTACACTGAGTGGTGCAGTTGTTGTTTTTTGGTGTTGTTGTTGGTGGTGGGGGTTTTTTTTTATTATTATTCTTGTGACTTTTTGTGGTTTGAGTCATCGGTATCATGGAGATCAAATTAGGACATGCAACAAAAGTGGTCAAATTCCAAATGCAAGGCTTGTGTTCACAGTCAGAGTCTTAAACCTTTAAAGTGCTGTTATGTTTTAGCACAGGGAAATGCAGATGATACTGCCCTCTTTATTTCCTCTTTTACGAGGTTCACTAAATCCTATTTATGTTCCTTAAAAGGTTGAGGGTAAAACTCTGTGTACTTTCATTCCACTGTATTCTGGGAGAGTCAACAGATCTGTGAGTCACAGGTTCAATTTTTAACATGTGATTTCAGTTTACAAGAGTTCAACATAATGCACAGTCGTAATATTATTAATTAATTTCTGTGTCTAACAATAGCTTTCCTGATATTTAATAAAGCAAACCGAGATTGCCTATGCATGCACTGCCCCTCAGACATTACCTTGTGCATTTATCTAAAAATTATAATATAAAGGACCAGTGAACACAATAAAGAGAGATCCTGAAATATAAATTGAAAACATCTGTGGCATTTGGTGTTCCTGTTCCCTATTGGTGCACAGAAAATTGAATAGGAAAATAAGCATTTATACCTTGAACCAAGGGAAACAAGCTGTCAAGCAACACAATATTTATTTCTCTTCAAAGCATTACAGGAGGTTTCATGACATGGAGAGGACTAACTGAATATATTTTTGAAACTCAGAGCAACATTTGTCCCTTATTACCACATATTTTGCTTTTCAAACAAGAACAAATAAACAAGAAATTATAATAATTCTGTCTGATCGAGACAGTTTTGACACATCTTACCCATGTAAGCATCCAAGATGTTTCTCTTCGAATTTTTAGGTGTCATTACTGAGCCGTGTTATTACATTTTTTTTTCTTTCCTTTGGGATTTGGGTTATTTGAGTCTTAGTGAATGTGTCTTTTTGCTGCACAAAGCAAGCGTCTTTTCATTTTGACTCTAATTTCTATAACCGCAGTGTTTGTGGTTTATACTGTATTGATAAGGGGCTGATTCACACTTTCCATTATTGTTGTGGACTGCACGGCGAGTTCGTCAAGGAGGTCTATATCAAGGTTCATGGCACTACTTAATAGAGCTTTGCATTTAATAGACTCCCAAGCTGCTTGGCTGAGATGTTGCCAACATTTTATAGATTTTCTTTTTATTCCACACAAAGGAGGACAGTCACAAATCAGCTTGTTGGAAGTATACCTATAACCACACCATTCTCTATGTGAACTTTAGTAAGCTACAATGCAAAATGACCGGTGGAAATATGGATCACTTCACATAGTATTGGGCTAACTTAAACACTGTCTGACATCATGGAAACAGATGCGTTGCTGAAAACAGCCTACTTTAAGAGACACTGCTTCAGCCTCTCAGTAATGTCTGCTGCAGCTGTGGACTTCATCACCAGAACCAAGAACGCTGCCCCTAATGTATCTATAACGCAATTACAGTATGCTCCGAGGACTAATGAATACAACTTGCTGTTTTGTTTTGCTCTGTTTTTTTTCTTCCTCATTAGATCAACCCCGCTATTAGTCATAATGCTTCAGAATTTGATAAGATTCATCTTGCACCATGGCATGCACCCGAGTATTAAATAGTTTTCAAAGGATGAAAAATAACCCAGGAAAACGCACACAGTCATAGACTTTGCTAAAGCACCAGCTTTTGGATGAGAAAATATGTTTTTTCTGCGGTGACACTGATTACTACATGAGACGTGTTTGTGAAAAAGGGGAGCACTGATAGCTGGCAATCACACATTTACACTAAAATAAACCAAAATAAAAGCCGTTTAAGTACTTTTCATGATTTTTGCAGTGGTACAAATTTGTATCAATTACATTAAGCTTGATGCCGTTCATTGGCACTATAAACACACAAAGATAGGGTTTTCATAGCCAGAATAATCCAAAATGTACTCTAAATGCTTACAGAGCGATGCTTTGGATAACTATTATGGGATATGGTTGTCTTCTTGAATGTCTCACTTAATGCAAGAACTAATTCTCTCCCTTTTCACACACAACTTCCATTGTTTACTGTCATTTGAACATATGCTGCATTTTAAGGATACCACAATGCATGTGTTACGTTTGACTTCTCACAGTTTTGAGTATCTCTGCACGGAAGGGAATTAATATATCTCACGCCATGGGAGTTGACAACAGAGCGACTCTGTGACTCCAGTTTTTGAAACTTCACATAAATTGTCCTCACTGTTTAAAGCTGCAGCAGCCTCGGCTGCTGATGTGTGAATAGAGGTCTCACACTCCTCGTGAGCTTTGCTTCTGGGATGTCTAGAATCCAAATAATTTCCTTTTTCCTGCATTATGTGCTTCATTGCTTGACTCTGAGCTGCATTTCAAGCGGTCCAGTAACGAGGAAGCAGGCTCTCAGTAGAGAGGCCAGGATTTTTTGAGTGGACTGATTTTTCAAATTATACACTGACTTGATTGAATAATCACTTGCTGCAATGTGATTTTCAGAGTAAACAAATGGATTTATGGTTAAATTTGCACAGTCAAGCTTGGCATGCTTGAGCGCTCTTAGCGCCAGATCATGAGCACGCCCCGAATCACAAATGATAATTACAAACTTTCCCACAAATACTCAGCTGTAGCAGTAATCTGCCATCTTGCGTGCTTTATTTATGCTCGTGTTACGACTGTATTTAGTTTAAACACCACTGTACGTTCGCTCAGAGAAATGTGAAAGAGAAATAAAGAGGCATCAGTGATTTGTAATCTCCCAGGTATTTAGATCAAATTCTTTTGACAACACACTGTTGGCTAATGTGTTTTCTACATCAAAAGTAATTGTATAATCTGCACTGCAGTCTGGTAACCCTTGTTAATGGCCAAAACATGTAATTATTCCCAGATATTTTCTTAATGAAGACAGATGTATCATGACTGCAGTGCTCGGGTCTCCTTCTGGTGTGGTTTCAGCAGAGAGTCAAGCTGAGATTTCGGGGGGGGGTCGGAGAAACTTCAGAGGCAGAGAGAGTGAGAGAGAGTCAGTCTGACAGAGACTGATGGAAGAAATTCGAATTTACGATAAGTGCCTCTCTGAACTTAGGATGTAAATTGTGATCTGCCGTGATATTCCCTCAGTATTCCATTGTTTTAAACCACAGGGTCAAAAAAGTGAAGTCAATTGAATGAATACCACTGAGAGGCCCATTTCAATAACACATTATTCAAGAGAACAAGACTTGCAAATGGCTGTCGTGTCGTGTCTTATAAATAGGCGGTGGTACCTTTAAAATTCCCTCAGACACAAACAAATACTTCTCTACTTGTGTTCGTCAACCATCATCTGAATAACAGTGGAACAGTTTGTTTCTTTAAAGAAAGGAATCCAACCATGAATGCTCTAACACCCATTTCATGGGAACAATTTGTGATAGTCATTATATTCAGTCCAACACTCCTCTTTTTGGGCATATGCACCCTAGTCACTTCCACTTCTCCTTCTGCTCAAATGCTGTACTCATTGTAAAGACATTTCAGCATCCTAACAATTTAAACAAGGCGTTTTGTCGTTTCTTCAGAATTTGTATGCATCCTGCTTAGCAAGGCAGCATAAATCAAAAATAATTAGACTTTATCTCTCCAGACAGGGCTGCTCTCTCAGAGAAATGTTTGACCTTCACATAACGATATATATGATATAGTATACATACAGCATGACTCTCATTAATTTGATAGTTTCCCGCATAAAAACAGGAAGTTCATGTCAAGCTTCTAATATTGAATCACAACAAATATTTTTCAATATCTCTTGGTGCAGGGTTCTTTGTTTTTACCTGTTACTAAAAGTACAGCTTTAAAACAGACTACGGGTTGTAACAAAATATAAGTAAAATAGATCAAATCTAAAAGTCTGCATTTTGGAGGTGCAAATTCAAAATTTCCACCTTGCTCCTGTCCTTAAGATCAACCTTGAATATCATGAAACTGATCAATCCTAAGCTAAAAAAAAAAAAAAAGCAAGCAACCATACTTCCTGTGCTGTACACTTCAGCTTGCTGGTGTTGTGCTGTTTCCCTTAGACTGTAGTGTGAGTATTTTCTTGCTGAGAGCAGAACTGTGAGAAATGATTTGGTCACAGTGGTGTTTGACTCTGAATTTTCAAAATTTGCTAAACCTCACTGGGGGGAAAAAGGGGGGGAAAAAAATCCACATTCTCTGAGTGTACAAAAAGCATCCAGGAAGCAGCCTCTCATTATAGCTCTTTGCTAATCATTAATTTCCATGCTGAAAATAACAGTAAGCGGACAGTCACTTGGTATGATACAATGGGGCGATCGTGGCTCAAGAGCTGGCAGTTCGTCTTGTAATCGGAAGGCTGCCGGTTTCAGCCCCGGCTCCGACAGTCTCGATCGTTGTATCCTTGGGCAAGACACTTTACCCGTTGCCTACTGGTGGTGGTCAGAGGGCCCGGTGGTGCCAGTGTCCGGCAGCCTCGCCTCCGTCAGTGCGCCCCAGGGCAGCTGTGGCTACAGTGTAGCTTGTCATCACCTGTGTGTGAATAGGTGTAGGACTTAATGTAGTGTAAAACGCTTTGGGGTCCATAGGGACTAAGTAAAGCGCTATACAAATACAGGCCATTTACCCTTTACCATGATAATATCTCAATAGCAGACCAAAAGAAATAGTTTATGTTACCTACGTGTGCTATCAGTAATTTGCATTCTACCAAAAACTGTTTATAAGCTAAAGAAGCAGCTAAAGTATAATCACAGGAGGAATGAGTGTTTCTTATTTCACTCCAGCAAACTTGAGCACTACTTGGTCACAGCTAAATTTTTGTGAAAGTAATATCAGCAATTTAAGTGAGAGCAAGATAACAATTTTGAACTGTGGATTTCAGTATTATAAAGAAGCAGGTCATAAAAATGTGGCATGTCACATTTAATGGGCTACAGCTGCCATGTTAGCTTAGAAGTAATGTCTATAAACCAACAAAATTAATGTGTTGAATGTGTAAGCAAGGAAGATTTCTGGTACCAGAAACTTTCTATTGAGTTTTACTGACCAATCATGTTTGAGCAGGCACTGGACTGAACATAACAGCATAAAATAGAGAATAGAAACTGTATCCTTCCACAAACTGAAATATCAAATGTATATTTCTGAATCATCATGGCAAATCAGATCACAAACTTACAGCACTGGGACAAACCTGTGACAAAGATTAGATGACAGGACAACATCAGTGTTATGATCCAGGTCATAATTTGTATTGCTTAATATTGTATTTGTTCCTCCCTGCCTGTCGGTGGTGCTGTTAATTCTGTTCTGTACTCTAGCCAGATATGATGATACAGCCACCAGTCTTTCAGGTTAATGTAAAGAAATGTGGGGATTATGTTGTCATTCTGCACGAGAATTATAAAAAAAAAATTACAATTTATTGCTTTACAGGAGGCTGGCACAGTGGTTAGTGCTGCCACTTAACAGCAAGAAGGTCCTTGGTTTAACTCAACTAGCTGGCTGGGACCCTTTTGTGTGGAGTTTGCTTGCTGTGTCCTGGTACTCCGGCTTCCTTTCACAGTCTGAAGACACGCATGTTAAGCTAACTGGTTCAAAACTGGAAATGGAGATAAATCTGAGCGTGAATGGTTGTCTTTCTCATTGTGTTAGCTCTGACATAGAATGGTGACCTGCCCAGGGTCACCACACTTATTATGACCACTGGGATAGACTCCATAACCCTGAATTGGTTAAGCCTAAGAAAACAGATGGATGGATGTTTTACAGGATCCTATCTTTTAGAGAGAAAGTCTCTTCTGATTGTCTTGTCCCCTGTAAGCATATTTGTTTGTAGTGTCATCAATTATTATTCCAAAACTAGAGAATAGTAATCTTTTTTATTTTATGGCAGTTTTCTTTTCATTGAACTGGGGGAAATTAGAAAAGTCCATTCCACTACATTCAATAGTTACTAGAATGCTGGATTTAAACTACTGCAGCAAAATGAGACCGAAATATTGACTAACCATCTTTTTTACCACATGATCTATCTTTTAAAGAAGACAAAATAAACTAGTTTGAATTAATTTGCCGTGGCACCCTGCCATTAGGTTGCAACCTGTGGCAACATAAACTATTTCAGAGTCTGATATGGATGTGGACACAATTCCCTTAGCTGCTGAAACAGATGTTACATTTTATCTTTCAGCAAAAAGAAAAACAAATTTAGACCACAGTGTTAATTTTGGATGGTTGTGATATGGTTGTGTTTGTTCAGGCATATGAAACCCAGCTGCAAGCTTAATAGAAGAAAAAAAAGCACTTAATGAGAGTGGTGTTTGCTGTGAAATTACTACAAACAAACCATGTATAGCAAATGAATGCAGGTACTAAGTTTCTTATAGACCCCTTACCTTATTTTTTGGATTATGTGGTTGTGTAAAACACTACACGGTATTTAGCAGATCATTAACTGAGAATTACTTTTTTTTTGTCTTAAAAAACATTTTTTTTAAATTAACAACTTGTTTTGTTTAATGATTGATCACAAGTCAAAGCCAAAACATAAAAATATGAATTTATTTATTGAAATTATAATAAATAATGGAGTATTTGTTTTCAGTTGTTCAAATCTTGGTATACAAAAACTTTATAGAGAAAAAAATTAAGATTTATGTTAAGTGTGTGTTATGCAATTTGTTGACAAAACTACTGGGCCATCTACAGCAGCTCCTCAGCCATGGATACCCACGCATTGAAGCTCCCGTAACACAGTTTTTGTGTTGATGCTACTGCCAGAGGATGTATGAAACTTTGCAGTTATTGAGTCAGCAGAGTATTGGCCACTTTAATGGACTTTGTGCCTCATCACTCGATGACCCCACTCTGCTGTTTAGTGGCTGAGTTGCTGCGGTTCCTAAAAGCTTCCGCTTGGCAATAATATCTTATGGAATATCTATAAGGGAAGAAATATCACAAATGTACTTATTGTAACTGTGACACCCTATTACAGTACCATTCTCAAATTCAGTGTGCTCGTTACAACGACTCCTTCTTTCACAAGTGTTCGTACTATAAAGGCAAACTGCATCCAGTTGCCTGACTTTATATGCCTGTGGCAATAGGCTGGAAAAGATCTGCATTTTTCTATTTAATGTAGCATTACACGAAACTCACCCACCACTGGCTAAATCTATCAAATCAATCAGAAAGAGCACCATGGGAAAAGTGCCACCATGCCACATAGTTTGAAGTGAAATTAAATAAAAGTGTCACATTTCTAGACACCAATCCTCTAAGAAAGAATCTGAAATAAATTACCTGAGAAATTTTAAAAAACATTCCCTTCGGCAATGTTACCTTGATCCTGTTCAGTAAAGGCAGGGTATGTACTCGAGTCCCTGAACCGTAGCCTTGTTTGACAGAATACATTTAAAACTTAAGCTAGTTATGTTTACTGTGAGACTCATTCAAGTGCTCCTTGAGGTAATATCATGGCTTGATAGGTACTGTAGCTGCATAAGAAGCACTGCTTTAGACAGCCTAGAAAATCTATGTGTGTATGTTTATTTCTGTGAAATGTTGTTTCATGTGGACACATCAAACCCCTGGTATGGCTTTACAAATGATAAGAATGTTTCATTTGATATTTCTATTAGAACTGTTTGTTGACTCACTGCAACAACTCAAGCAATTGTGAAATACGTTATAATTTTATATGCTAAATTTATGACTGTCTGCAGTGTGAAAAATAATTCACACATATAGTGTACAGTCATCTTGCACTGTTCTTCCTTACAGAGTTGTCACTGGGGTTAAAGAAATCTCTTTTCCAGCAACTGTTGTGATGTGAGCGTGTGCGGTGGTAAACAGATATATTAATTGCCAAAATAACTGTTTTACAGCTGTTCATAAATTGAAACAAAAACACACTTATTTCATCTCTTAGCAGAGCTATGTCACTGAAACGCCTCACCCTGAGGATTAGTTTCAGTAGCACTTCCAACAAAGATAAAACTGAGGAAGTATCATCGGTCTATCACTAAGCCCGTGGTCGAAAAACCACAAAAGCTTTTAACCTTACAAAGATGGTAATATAAAAATGTAAGCTGCTGATAGTAAAGCAACCAGACAGGCAGATCCTAAACTTAGAGCCAACATTCTTGTCCCCCCAGTTGAAAGTAGACTGCCTAAAACCCAGTACCCTTCAGTACCCTTCCCATTGATGTGCTGACTTTGAGCATGAAAAAGTGATTTCTAAACAGAAAAACATCTTTGCAGATTCAAAGGTTTGAACTATCTAGGAAGTGTAGGAAGAACATCTGCTTCGACCTTGTGTGGCATCAAAAAGCCCATAAATATTAAAAAAGACTGTGTTAGATCTTTTGCCCTCAACAGTGTTGGGAAAGGTCACAGCCCAATCGAGTCTAAATCTGTTTTCTAACACCAAGAATGACACCTTGTGTATAACATGTAAGGTCTCTGCTAGAGCAATGTTATCATTATCATACTGTACAAAATAACTACAACAAGAACTGAAACCGCACAACGATGTTACGAAACAAAGTAACATCAGTGAAATAATAAAAATTAAAAATCCAGCAGCACATTAGAGACTTATTCATGTTTGTGTTGTGCAGTGTATTATTATGCACCCTCAAAAGGTAGAGGGAAAGAGGCTCCTATATAAAACATCAGCTATATAGCTTTGAAAATTGCAAGACTTGGACCATAAATCATGAATGTCTGTCACCACTTGTCATAGCACATGTGCATAAATCCTTTTAAATTTTATTAGTGCAGTTTTCTTTCACGAATTGATCTTATTCTAATCTAACACTAGCACAGGCCACTTGAGAAATTCCAGGGACAGAGAAGAGAGGAAACAAATATTACGAGAAGCAGGAGCATCTAAGTCCATTGTCAAAACCAGTAAGGGCTAATAGTAATTGATCCTCACGTAGCAGCAACACTCAAGAAATCCATCCATTGATAAACACTTTGTTGAGAAAGTCACGCTGTGGCTCCAGCAGTGGGTTTTCGTTTCCATTTGCGAAAATGAGCCAGCAATTTATTTCTAATCCAAAAATGGTGGCAATGGGCTAAACACAATAGTGTCTGCAGTGCTCTCTCAATATGATTTATGGGACAGAATCTCTGTGTATTTCTTTGGCGATAATAAGAAAATACAGCAATAAATCTGGAAATGTCAGGCAATTTTGTTATCACCTTGTTGGAATATCTGAATACATTATCTGAGGAGAAGAGGGGAGAAAAGAGGGAAGGAAAGACAAGGAAAGGGAAGGAGAGGAGGAAGCATGTTAGACTTGATGGTTGGATTTAAGTGAGAAATCCATTCTTCCATCCATTCAGTGGGATGGATGGATGGAGGGATTGGATGGGTGGCTGAATGGATGGCAAAGTAAGAGTATCGTTTTTCTTGATCTTGATTATCATTTGACATTTTATAGACTAAATGAATAATTATTTAAGTGAAGAAATAATCAATTTTTAGATTGATAATGAAAAATAATTGTTAATTGCAGCCCTAGATAAATATCTTCTTGTTACTGAGGCAAAAGATTTGGTTCACAATACCAGAATCTGTTCTATTGTGCTGTATACCATCATATAATTATGTATAATTATCGTGCAATTATATAATTAGGGTTCCTGCTGCAGTGACACGGGATAGAGGCAGAGGAATTCTTGAAGAGGTGCGAGTTTTTATGAGCCTGCCTTCCTATACAGCAGCAATCAGTAATCACTTAGAGTAAATAAAACCCACATGCACAGTCTTGTTCCTGGACATGCTTGTCATTACCGCAAAGGTCATTGAAGCCGCCATCTCCCACACCTCCCCTCTGTCACTCGCTCACTCGCACGTACACACACACTCACTTATTCACACAAGGAGGAAAGAGCACACTAGGAAGGAGGTTGGTATGGAGATCACTAGCTCATTTGTCTCTTTATCAGACTGTGTCTCCCTCTCTCCAGAGGAGGTGTCTGTTTGAAGAATGTGCCACGGTTGGGAGGATGAATTTGCATGATGAACTTGGAATTTATTTATTTATTTTCCATCAGGCAGCACCCCACCATTATCCCTGTTCCTAAAACTGATTTCCATTATACTCAGGGCAGCTACAGATTCTTTGTCAGTTAAAGGGAACGTTGCAGATAATGATTGTGCCCCTTAAGCTGTCACACATGGAAAAGCAAAGATTTGTTACACTTCTGCCGACTATTCAAACATAAATTCTCAGTGTAGCTTTGTAAACCAGCATAGCTTTAGAGGCTGTACGCATTAGGTTAGTTATCCACTGGCAATATCCATAAAATGTGGAAGAACATCTGAAGAATGTAATATGATGTAGGGGCAGTAAGTGAGTGAGATACAATCTGATTAGATCGCACTTTGTTCCACTTTGTCGTGGGATAAATGTGTCAAATACGGGCGTCTAAGCTTAACATCTCCTACTTGTTTCATTAAAAATTGATACTGTAGATGGAAGAGCATTACTCATGGAGAAATTGTTTTCATGTTCCTCTATGAAGGCCCCTTCAGACCTTGCATGATCGCTATGCAGTTATGGGATCAACAAGGAATTACTTTGTCATAGCAACTGCGACTATAAATTTAGTCTTAAAAAATAATGACAGCAACATCTTGAGGCATTCTCAAAATGAAAGTTGAAACATAAAATACGGCATCCATACACTTATTTTACAGCAGGGGAAGAATACAAAATCTAAACCTTAATCAACTACTACTAGGGACATTAAAAGACCAAAATAATGGGACCAAAAGAAATCCTGTAAAGTTCTGCTGTAAAAGCACAAAGTGAAAAATGATGGAGCAGCCTAGTCAATTTCACCAAAATTTAATCAAAGCAACTCAAAATTGCACTCAGTAGTTTGTATGGCGCACACATGTTTATATGTATGCTTGACATTGTCACGATATGCTCCTATTGAGAGGGCAGATGGTGTCCTGCGGAACTCTTCCCAGGTCTGGATCAGGGCATCACTGGACGGTCTGAGGTGGAACCTGCAGCATCAGATCAAAACACAATGTCCCAGAGGTGTTGGATTTAGTGTAGGCAAGTGTGTGGAACAGTCAATGCTATTAGTTTCTTTATACTTCAGGAACTTCCTACACATGTTTGCCACATTAAGCATTTTTGCTCACCAGGAAGGAACCATAACCCACTACAGGGTCTGCAGAGTCCAAGGCAGTCAGGGTGTCGTTGCCTAGCCTGTAGAGGTCTGTGCATCTCTCCAGGGATATGCCTTCCCAGACCATCGCTGACCCTAAGGGTCATGCTGAGCGATGTTACAGGCAACATAATGATCTCTACAGCTTCTCCAGACACGTTCACGTCTGTCGCATGTTCAGGGTGAACCTTGTCTCATCTGTAAAAAGCACAGGGCACCAGCAGTGGACACGCCCATTCTAGTATTCTATGGCAAAGGCGATGAGCAGAGATCCATTAGAAGACATCAGTCTTCTAAATAATCAGAAAAGTCTGTTTCTGATTATTTGGTCAGAGACATTCACAGCAGTGGTCTGCTGGAGGTCATTTTGGGGCTTTGGAAGTGCTCATCCTGTTCCTCCTTGCACAAAGGAGTAGTTCTGCTGATGGGTTACTGTTACATTTTTAGGTTTATTTCTTATTTAATCCTTACATACTTTTTAGGTCAAATTTGATCAATTATTTTAGCTGAAGTTTAATAACCTTCCAAAAAACCCAAACGAAACAAAACAAAAACAAAAAATATTTTTAAACTTCTAAAAAAAAAAAAAATTTACAGTTGTATGTGTGCTTGAATTTTTTTGTGCACTGAGGTTGCTTTGGTTTAAAGTGTATCTTTCAAAGTAGATGTCAGACCTATTGATGTGCCTTAAATCAAGGCAAATGGTGATTTGGGGGAATTCTGATAATGTGACACTGCCATGTCTGTGTCTATTTTTTAATGGGATAGTGGATAGAGTTCTCACTGCATTTGCCCAGGTTTGTGCAGAGACAGGCACCTGCTGCTCCTTAAGGGATCATGGGGGGGAATCTCAGAACTGTGAAATAGTAAGTCAGCACAAGGGCCCTTCACATACAGTGCAACAAGGGCATCGCTGCACTATGAAACTCATTATTTCCTGTGGCTTGCGTCAGATATAAAAAGTTTTTCACTGCACTGAGCAAGCACATGAACACTGTGATATATGTTTTTGTAACCAAGAGACATGAAGTATGACCAAGACTGGACACATATAGTACAAGTAAAGAACACAAGCGGCGGGTGACATCATACTTGAACATGATATAGTACAGAGAGAACACTAGCACAATGCAAAATTTGGTCATTTGCTTAGCCCAGCATGCAGTTTAGTACATACCAGTTTCTATGTGAATGGGGCCATAAAGACTGATCATACTCGGAGCACAAAAGAAGCAGAGGTCATACAGAGGAGAGAGTTGGACTTGAAATAGACATGATTTCTCCGCCTTATATTATTTAGTCACCTGCAATATGACTAAATAATACAAGAATTAACCAAATTTATTCTAAGCTAAGCTGGGGGTGGGATTATGCTAGTAAACAAAATACATACATAAATACTCCCCTTGCTCTCTGAAAAATTAATTAATAATTAATCACCCATTTATTGATTGTGTGACAGGTTGAAGGACAGCTGCATTTTAAAATGGTTAGTTAATACAAATTCATATTAGTTAATATAAGCACAAAAATAACGTAAATATGGTAAGGAAATAGTTAACAGGTTATTGTTTTTCATGTTATATTTCAGTTTATTTAAGAGCGCTGCCATCGGCAATCACTGATCGACTAGTAAGCCTTTTCTGGGATCGATTGGTAGTGTCTCCATTCTCCACTAGGGGGCTTTCGCGTGTTCTCCTCATTGCAATAAACGACTGCATGAGAGCGGCAAGTCATAATCACTCTCGTGATTCTTTTCCCCCTGTTTTCAGGTAAAAGTGTATAAATGTTGATATATTTCCAATTTGTACACTGTTAAGATATTTAAGAGGTAACCCTTCATTGTTTTGTAAGCTTTAGAAGCATTATATTACAGTTTTGTGTACATAGACGCGTCAGTTTTGTACTGTATAATGGCCATTAAGCTTACGGCAGGAGCTAAAAACGCCGCTATCGTCAATCATTTTGTGAGGAAACATGTTCAGGCATATATATAATAAGCACTTTATTATTTTGGTTTATTATTTAGCGTTCTTCTTCAACCATATGACATTAAGCAGTATGGAATGTGAAACATTTATGTTCATTTTCGAATTGCAATAAACGACCGCATGAGAGACGCAAGTCATAATCACTCTCGTGATTCTTTTCCCCCTGTTTTCAGGGGTGTAACAATTGCAGATAGGCTATTTATAAATTTTTAATATATCTGCATTGAAAGATTTCATATAGACTTTTATTATAAGGGAATTCTTGTCCCAGATCAAAATTTACCCAGACTTTACTGTAAAGGCTTGAAATATCATCAGAATTTAAGGCTAAAGATAAATGAAAAGCATTTAATGTTTCCTGAAAAGTTTCAGCTTGTATCTGTCTTGTATATTAGTCGCACGATCCTGCAGTGTTAGCAGTTTATCCATTACATGAATCAACATGACATTTGTTCAAGTGTTCTGGTGGGATGAGCCAGAGATGCTGATTGTTTCGGCACTTAGTAACGAGCCAATGAGCCATAAATGAAGCAGTAGTGTTGCAAGTGAGCAAGTACAAGCCTTGAGGAATAAAAGTTATTTAAACCTTATGTTGGGGCAAATTCACAAAAATGTGCAGTCCAAGTTAGCATTTAGATAGGGTCTCGAAACTGTAAGCTCAAAATAATTTTCATGATGTTATTAGATGTCACCGAGTGGAAAAAGTCATATCAAGATGGACTTTGATAGAACAGACTTGCTCCTTAAAGATAAATGAATGTGATAAATAAACAGTTGTTTGCTCACTCTTACATTTTAAATAGAAACTCTGCTCTGTGTGGATGTGTGCTGCTGGAGAGTGACATGATATGACACAATGGGGCACACTAGCTTGAGGATTATGAGCTGAAGTCATTTGGTTTCCTTGACAACAATGCAGAATTTTAGCAAATGTGGTGACAGTGTTGGCATCAGAATTTCTTCAACTGGAATGAGTCAAACTTTTTTTTTTTGCTTTTTCTTTTGTTTTGCTTTCCTTTAAAGTATGAGAAATTTGATTTTTGCGTTCTAGAACACCAGTTTATTCAGCTCATTGACTTGTTTACTTCTGCAAACTTTTAATCCTCAAACTAAGGGTGAAGTTGCATGTGCCGCATATGAGAAAACGTGACAGACACACCATTACACCCAAGCACAGTGTCAACATTAACTTTCATCTATTCATCTGAGGACTGACTGTGTTGTTCCTGTAAGCAGCAATAAGCAATTATAAAAAGAATTTCTCAAGGTTGTGAGTCTGTCAAAAAGAAGGTATGCACAACTGAAAAGGAAACTACACCCTGATCGCATCATTAATGATTAATCCTTTCACATGTGCAATCCATCTGCATGTTTACATTTGTACGTGGATGCATGTCTTTCCTCATCCAAGCAATGTTGGCGTCTCATGAGACCTAATTTATAAAGCACGGGTTTGCAAAAAATAAATAAAAATAAAAAATCCAGATGGCTATTTCTATGCCTAAGTTATGGCTTGTATAATTTACAGGACTTGACATTGTAATGTGTCTCATTCACAAAGTGGAAGTAGATTTGAGAACATGAACACATTTGTGTGAGAACCTCGTTAGGGCAGGAATATGCATGAGATCAATGTTATTTTCGGTTTGTGGTAAAGTAACAGACAGCATAATGTAAACGAGAAAGTGCAATGCTTAAAACCAATACATGAAATACAAACATGAAATTGATTTGGTTTTCTATTAATTACACAATTCTAACGTGCATTTTAGTGCATGCATCGATTTACAGTATTTCTCTGT
This sequence comes from Hemichromis elongatus, assembly GCA_015108515.1. Lineage (NCBI taxonomy): Eukaryota > Metazoa > Chordata > Actinopteri > Cichliformes > Cichlidae > Hemichromis > Hemichromis elongatus. The sequence goes on from VUQR01036352.1 coordinate 26,279, forward strand.
GCAATAATCGTCAGTGCTCAATGATTGCTTCTTAAACAACATTTGGAAAATGTGATTTAGAAAAAATGCAGTAAAAACATTTACACATATGTTAACATAAATAAAATAATTATGGTTGACATATAAAGTATAACTTTACATATACATTTCACTTACATTCAGGAGACACTTTATTAGGTACAGTATTTCTTCCTACTATGTGCAATCCCTTTTGCCTTCAGAGCTTCAGAATTTGTCAGGGCACAGATTTAACGAGGTGCTGTAAACATTCCTCTGAGATTTTGGTCCGTGTTGACATAATATCATACGGTTGTTGAAGATTTGTTGGCTGCACATCCATGCAAATCTCCCATTCCACCACATCCCAAAGGTGCTCTGTTGGATCTGTTGACTGTGGAGGCTATTTGAGTTCAGTGAACTCATTGTAATATTCAGGAAAGCAGTAACATTGTTTGTTAACCTGCTTGAAGCTGCCATCAGAAGATGTGTACACTGTGGTCATAAAGAGATGGACATGGTCTGCACCAACACTCAGGTAGACTGTGGGGTTTAAATTAACCGTACCCAAAGTGTGCGAATAAAATACCCCCCCCCCCCCCCCCCCCCCCCCCCAGGCGCC